>MU868796.1:44044-54800 GCA_036418205.1 Ostertagia ostertagi | reverse complement strand
TACCTAAAAAGCGGCTAGCTCCCTTCTTCACCATCGCAAGTCAGTTCGTTGGTAACTCTCTGTCTAGAATGAATCCTTCCAACGAATGCGAAGAAAATGGCAGTCATCGTCCGATCTCGTCTCAGTATAGGCCATGCATCCGACCTCCACTCAAGTTGTAGAATCTATTGAACGGAATTACACATATGATGATGACCTGTTGACAGAAACTGTATTGTAGTAACCTAAGGAACAGCTTCATTTGCTCAGGGTCTTTCCAGAACTGTTTCCGTTTTTGCAACAGTACGTGTGCACATGTAACCCTGTTCCTTGCAAAGATTCTTTGTAGTACTTTCAAAACTTCCTTCTCTGAGGTAGAGGGACGGAGCGACTGAACCTGCAAAGAATATTTAATATCATGTTTTCTCACATATCCTTATTTTCTGCTGCGCTACACCCTCTACCTATCTGCACCACGATGCCACTGATGTTACTGACCCCCAAGAGTACGACCCCCCATGACCCACCCTGACAGGTACGACCCCCTGTCGAGGATTTCCTCGACCGATATTCACCCTGGCCCAGACCCGGTGTTCTGCCCACAAATTGACAACCTAAGCCAAAACCGTCTTCGCCTTGATCCATCCTCTTTTTGCTCTGCTTGGCAGTCGGCAACTCTTATCTTGGTTCCCGTTTCTTATACCCCTCCACGGCTTACAATTAGGCAAGGAAGGCCTTCGTTTCCAATGTCTCCGGTTTTTCTCACTATCGGCCCACTGCAATTCCACTTCCATTTTCTATTGAAGTAATTACACCAGTTCGATTCTTGCGTGTGCTATCGAAAGCAGTAGCAGTTTCATGCAGCGAAGCATGTTCGAAAACAATATGCTTTGTTCTTTTTACACAAGCCCCCATTTCATATTCTGAACTAATGGTTGTACGAGGGCAGATTGCCGCTTCGTGCTGAAGTGGCGCCGTTAGTCACCACCCTGCGTGGCTCTTCCTGGAGACTCAGCTGAAAAGGCGCAATATGTAACTTCTCGCGCGCAGTGGCGCACTTTTGAGGCAGTTTCTCGTTTGGAAGAAGCTCTCTCATCTGCTTATGAAAGTTATGGCATTTTGTTTTTAACGATGATTGATTTCGGGCGCATGATAAATGAGTAAATGTCTCTTTTACTATCGGGTTATTCGATTGCGCGGCATATGAAAAAAGTACACGCCACTAACTACGCGTTACAAAATTCGTGGCAATTGGCCGAGGCCTTTACACCGTGCTAACATTTTTCGTGCGCACTCATCCAAAAAATATGCATTGTGTCACCGGTCTATTTTTTGTAAGGATCTGCCGCTAAATGCTGAGTTGAAAACGCACGAAGGGCAACATCTAAGCAATGAACGCAATAGTCACAGAACAGTATTTTGGCTCGAGAACACAGACGAGAGCAAGAAAAACGGACGCAGTCTGAACTTGTGCTAATTGCTGCAAATTTTAACTCCCATGAGACCTGGCATATACTTTTCTTATAATCTTCATTTGGTTCGCTTATGCAAGTCGATTGGTAGTTGTGCAAGCTTCAAAGTCGGGGGTAGTGTTTTCCCAGGAGCGCGTATACTCAGAGTTTTGAAAGAATATGGGATTCGGAAAATGGGAGAGTTTTCAAAAAGGAATGCAAAATGAAAGAGGGGATGCAATTTGGTTTGACTTCGCTTTTGGAATTCGGAGAACCAATCAAGGTGCGTCTTTTACGTGGATTTGTCAGTTCTCCGATTTTCGGAAAGGGTCGACTTGAAAGCACAGGCGTGTCGGTCCGCATGCGAAACAAAGTCCCCCTGAGGTTGCCGCGCAAGCGAAAGTAGGTCACCGCACGCGGCGGCTATCTACCATATCCAGCTTGAAACGTATCAAGTTGCTAGGACTAAGCTGAAACAAATGCAGGAATGGGGCCTACACAGAGGGAACAGGAAAGCGTTGTATCGATCGTCTGGAGAGGGTCCTGAACTCGGCAAATTGCAGAAACACCGGCGACGTCGCGCGCGGTGACCTAGTTTTGGCGCGGCGATCGCGGGGACTCTTGACCGTCTCCTTGTCGCTCCTGTGTTGCGGTTGGTTTTCGGTTTACGGACTACTTGATTTTTCCTCAATGGTCCTGCCGCGATGGCTAGAGCACAGACGATTAGAGAATGCCCTAGGACTAAGCCTTGGAGAGGAGAGGGACCCGCTAGAGAGCGCAGAGGCGGTAAAGGGCTGAGTTCAAGTAGTCCGTCGACCGGATGTGGTTGCGGAACTTTCCAGCTATGATTTTCTTCTCACAAATGTGGCTTTCGGGTCTATTCCAGTTAGGGGGGCATCATGATGCAGTTTCTCGGCGAGCTAATGTGAACTCGAACATTCCAGCTTTTCACGCATGTCAAGTGACTGCCCTCACCCCCCACCCCCTAGACTGGCTACACTCCCCCTGGCTCGGAGTTACCTAGCTTTTTGGGAAACTGCATCATGATGCCCCCCCCCTAACTGGAATAGACCCTGGCTTTCTACTTTTAATTTGTACCCGTGCAATGATCAACTTTCTCCACAAACAAGCCTTTCACAAAAGATGGAGCAGTTTCGGTTCTGGCCTCCCCTCTAAAGAATTAAACTTGTGAACCTCCGAAACAGGGGAATATTTCGTAAATGTAAACTTGTAATTTTAGCGGGGAAAATTGATTGCTGCCCTAAGCATTGGGTCTTTTTCGTGTCGAAAGAGAAAGCGTAAGGATAAAGCATTTGCCGTTGATCAATCCCTTTTTGGGATGCGGCACGCATTCTACTTCCATTTGTACATTCGTAGTGGCGTTTGAATGCGATGTGGCCTATACAATGACTTGCGGGGGCCAGCCGATGTACAAGTCAGTGTTTTTATCCTCCCAGACAAGTCTGGTACCAATTAACCGACCCCGGAGGGATGGAAGGCTTGGTTGGCCGGGCGACTCATTAAACAGGTTTGATCCCCTGACCACGAGCGTGGCAAACGGCACCACTGCCAACACACCCTATCCGCCTTTCTTTTCTTGCCATTCCACGGAAATACTCCGAAGTTGAAACACTCAGCTCAGATCGATCTTCTATGTTCCATAAAGTCATCTATCATCACGAATTGACGCGCTTGAGTGGCATTACTGGCATTAAATGAAATGAAATGAAACGTCTACACAGTCACTGGTTTTGATCCCTCGTTGATCCTAGTACTCTTATGATAAAATAGTCCGTAGCTGCAGTACAGTTTCCTTTCCTCCAATCGTTTTTGCATGTCATTCTCTTTGCAATGGCCAGGAAGTAAAGTGCTTAATATCAAGAATTAGCAGCTTGCCCCTGCTCTGTTCAATGCTTACCAATTCGCTCGGATTGACAGCCCGGGTATGGCCCGCGCAGCAATGATAAATTCCATCCCCCCACTCGTCCGCTCCCCCGAGAAAACACACTTGGATCGTCTAAGTTTGGACGCATTCGTTTTGATACTCGGGTCCTACTCGCTAACGGTAACAGGGCGCATTGGCGTGTAGCAGCGTGTCGCCACTGCCTCCTGGGCTAACGCACGCGTCGAAGCCCTGATTCGGAGGCGGGGAATCCGTGGAGCCAGGCGGCAATGAGTAGCCGTCCTTAGGGGGGGGGGTAGCGGCAGATCAGCTTGACCATGCGTGAGAAGCTGGAATATTCGAATCCAACCGCGATTGCTTGGGATCCCCGCGGGTTAAGGCAGTGACTCCCGCGACGAATGGCGTCCTATACTAGTCAGCAGGAGTACAAAATGATTACTCCCTAAGTTTTGCGCTAGCCCCTCCCCCTAGCGCAAAACACCGCAAGTGTGAGAGTTTGTGAGGGGCCAGGGAGCAGTACTGATCGACGAGTTGTTCTCCGTTGGTGAACAAGTTGCTCTTGTTCATTCTTCTTTTCTTGGCGCTGTTCAGGAAAGTTGTCGAGTGAAGCCAGCCTGTTGTAGGTATTTATTACAATAGATGCACGTCAGCACCGGATCTGCTGGAAACTTCCGCGCACGTACGGTTTGTGCGGCTGTACTCAATTCTACCATTTAAGCGGCTGCTACCTGCTATATAACTTTATTATATTTATTTATTTATTTATTTATTTATTCATGCGTGCAGTTGACGCGCCTATAAAGAAACAAACAATAGAAAACATTGTGGTTAGTCAATGAGGACGGTAGCCCTATTATCTTCACGAAACTATACGTACTGAACATGAACACTTGCGCCGATGGAGCAGTGACACCACACGACTGAGGTGCCGATGGTTTCAGCAGTATTCAAAGCCTTTGATAAGAATAATCAACTCTCAGTTCTAACTTTTCCTGAACTTCACACAATCTTTCCCCGCTGGAACGCTTGAAGATTGTGTACTGATGTACCTACCAAATCCTCTTTACTGTTCGAATTTGTGAAACAAGAACATAAATCCGATATTTTGACTTGTTTTTGTTTGTTAACTGCTGTTTTTGGCCGCAGTTCGCCTTGCGAATGTTTCACAAGAATGCTGGGTTGTGAACAAAACTTTCGCCCCAGGACGGGACTCGAACCCGCACCTCTCGCTTTCCGGGCAAGTGCGCTACCAGTTACGCTACCGGGGCACCATTTCATCCCAACTCAGCTTTTCATGGTATACGTACCCTCGCCTTCAAATGACCAGAAATTGTGCAATTGCAGAAATTGACGTGGCATTGGCACACGTGGCTAAATTCTCGATGAAAAGGTGACATCACGTGTGCTCAAAGATGTTCTTGAATCGATGCCACGTTAATGCCACGTCAATTTCTGCAATTGCACAATTTCTGGTCATTTGAAGGCGAGGGTACCACAGTTTCAGCACTCACACGTATAACGTGTTGAGTCGGTTAGCCGATATCGGCTTGTAAATATGACTTGTAGCGCACTTGCCCGGAAAGCGAGAGGTGCGGGTTCGAGTCCCGTCTGGGGCGAAAGTTTTGTTCACAACCCAGCATTCTTGTGAAATAAATCCGATAGCTAATCAATCTTGCTTGGCAACTTGTAAGTTTACGTTTTACAAATTCCTACGTCTCATCTCAATCCTAATTCTTTATTCACGTTACAGTTTTCAGTGTCTTCTTCGTATAATTTTTGATTTCTTATTTCAAAAGCGACCCATCTGTCTCATCCAAGTTTTACGAGAGTACAAGATGCCGCTTTGTCTCACGTTCATCGACTTGAAGAAGGCCTTCGACTCTGTGGAGACAGAAGCGGTCATCGAAGCCTTGGGCAACCAGGGCGTCCCTACTCAGTACATCAAGATTCTTCGTGAGCTCTACAGCAACTTTACGACCAGAATCTCACCATTCTACAAGGAGGTCATCATCGACGTCAAGAGAGGGGTTCGACAGGGCGACACCATCTCGCCCAAACTCTTCAGCGCCGCTCTCGAGAACGTCATGCGTCAACTGGAATGGGAAGACATGGGAGTGCAACTACACCACCTTCGTTTTGCTGACGACATCGTTCTTATAACGCCGAACATCGAGCAAGCGGAGCGAATGCTGGCTGATTTCGACTGCGCCTGTGGTAAGGTCGGTCTACAGCTGAACCTAACGAAGACGATGTTTATGAGAAACGGATTGGTTCCTGATGCCCCATTCACGCTCAACGGAACAAACATTGCCGATGCTTCAGCTACCCTCGCCTTCAAATTACCAGAAATTGTGCAATTGCAGAAATTGACGTGGCATTAACGTGGCATCGATTCAAGAACATCTTTGAGCACACGTGATGTCACCTTTTCATCGAGAATTTAGCCACGTGTGCCACGTGGATTTCTGGCTGCATGAAACAGAGTGTACACTCTGTTTCATGCAGCCAGAAATCCACGTGGCACACGTGGCTAAATTCTCGATGAAAAGGTGACATCACGTGTGCTCAAAGATGTTCTTGAATCGATGCCACGTTAATGCCACGTCAATTTCTGCAATTGCACAATTTCTGGTCATTTGAAGGCGAGGGTACGTGTACCTGGTGCGAAATCAACATGATGAACGATCTAGCTCCAGAGCTGAGCAGGAGGAAACGAGCGGCTTGGGGGCGAAGAACATCGAGGGAGTAGTGAAGAAGACGAAGAACATCCGGCTCCGTGCCCACCTCTTCGATTCCGCTGTCCTTCCTGCCCTAACCTACGCCTCAGAGACTTGGACTCTGCGCAGGCAGGACGAGCATGCGGTCAGCGTTATCCAACGCGCTGTCGAGAGGACGATGCTAGGAGTAACCCTATACACGCAAGTGCAGAGGGGAATCCGGAGTGCCGAACTACGCCAACGATCGAAGATCAGGGACGCTGCCGTTTTCGCCAAGGAATCGAAGATAAGGTGGGCCGGACACGTCATGCGATTTATGATGACTAGGGGCCGGGCTGCTACAAGCACCGGCTAGGGGATGAGTTCCCAAAACTGCAGCTCTGGACGCATCCCCCTATCCTTGATCACGAGGCCTGCGTCATCGAACGAAGTAGAGACATCGGGGACCTTTCACTGGCCTGGGCTTGCTGCACCCGGCCCTAGAGCAGTTACCAACTGGGTCCGCCGGGACGTCAAAGAACACCTGGACGACCGCCGGCCCGATGGTCAGACTTCTTCACGAAAGCTCTGAACGAAAGGAATGAAGGACATCGTGTCCCTCGAGCGAGGAGGGTCCACTGGACAACTCTTGCACGCGACAGGGACGAATGGAGACGTTGCTGGCGCCCGCTCGAGCAAATCGATGATCAACGGGACGACTGGTGATACAAGTGACTTTAACCCTTTCCGGACCGCCTGACCAGCTTTCCGGACCACCCATGGGGTGTCAGGCCCAATTTGCTCCCTGTGGAAGCCTGACACGGCTGATTTTTTCAAGGATTCGGTTTTCTGGCAAAATGTTTCATGTTGCTACTCTTGTCGTACGCATGGAAAACCTAGTCTTCGATCTCAAACTAGTTCCTAAAATAACCAAAAATTAAATGGATTTCCACTTTGAGCTAAGGGAAAACAGTTATAAATCATTTGAAAACACTTCATACAACAGAATTTATGCCATCACGTGCACGTCGTATCTGATGCTATTGAATCCAAACGTTTCGGACATTTCTGGTCCCTTTTTTCCCCATTACAACTTATTTTGAACAATTTTCATTCCTGCCTCCCTTTTTATGGCCCTATCATTTTTTTATACAACAGTTTTCTGTCAAATTCACCACATAGATACCTTTAGACATGACAAATACAAAAACGGGACAAAATAATGGTGTTGATGGAAATACAGGTCAAATATATTATATTTATTTTCGCCGCGCAGCACGCGGCGGTGAGCATAAAAAGGCGCCGGCCACACGCGCCCGCCACGGCAAAAGTGCGCGGTCCGGAAAGGGTTAAAGGATAAGGTCGCAGCTGTACTTTCGTCAGGTCGCTCGTACAACTCGTGTGTGGTAGGTGCGTATCGATCGTGTGATCGTCCGACTCATCTGATTGTGCAGTCGCTGCGGTCGCATGGGAAATACGTTTCCTTCGCACACTCGGTTATGGGATCAGACAAACAGTCGAAATAAATTGTAACTTTGTGCCAGCGTTGAAATTTGCAGCTCTCCTAGAAAGTGCTAAAAAGATGAAGAGGTAGCGGTTGTGTACAACGGGTAGTCTGCAAATGAACGACTCATTGACAAAAAATCAAGTCTACTTTCAGCTGCGTATCTCACTCTGTCATCCTTTGGCCATCGTTTCTGTCGCTAATCTTTCTGCCTCTTATTTATTCTCAAGGAAAGGCCTTTTTGTAGTGATCAGTGATGATGAGATGTAAATTCGTGTATTCGTCTCAAACACTGATCTCAAATCTGCCAAAGGGGTCCATGAGAAGATGTGAAAGCTTATGATAAGTATTTCCTTGCAATGTGGTAATGAAGGAGTAGCTAATTGCGTAACAATGGAACATTTGGTAGCGGTACAGAATCGAAATCTGAAAGTCGTGAATTTAGTTCCTCCGCCAACATGCGGCCTTGCTACTTCGGGAATGTGGCTAAAAACTAATCAGCCTTGTCGTTAGTTTAGCAAAGCTTTCCTTCAGTTGTCTGTGGAAAGATTTGCGCACAACTAACAACTCTGTTCACTGTTTGCTCATGATTTTTGACGCCCGTAGCACATGTGCTATGAACTTTGGCGTCGAACAAGTGCGATATTCTCTTTGAGGGCTTGAAATACTTTCTCGGGCCACTTTCCAGACAAACCTCTGGTTTTGGCCTGAGTTCGAAAAAGTGTACAATCGTATGTGTTTCCCTAGAGATGGAGCTAACTTTTTATGGGAAACGGCAAGCGTTTGTATATGAAAGTAGTCGTGTGATCATGTCGCCAGATAAGCAAGACATTTTTCCTTTCGTTGGCATGGCCAAAAGGTTGATTCCCTTACATAGCAGTGATTGCTAATATGAGAAGATGGATGGCTGCTCTAATTTTTCGTAGTTTGAAGAACGCTCAAGGAGTAATTTTCTTCTCTTCCCCAACTGAGAATTTTAGTATGCGGCTCTAAGTTTCGTTATTGACGAATCTGGTAACAAATGTGGAGTATGTAGCGATGATAGCGAAATCATCGATTAGCAGATTACGAAAGCTTCCTAGACTTTTTGACGGCTTGCGCGTTGCTTTGTCATCATTGAAGAGAGAAAGTATCGAAGTGGCTTTCATATCTTGCTGAGTCCGTGAGTGCTCAATGGTCTTGCAAGTCGAAGAGTGTTCAGAACGCCTTTTCAAGATTTTTAGCAATCTTACTTCTGGCTGTGATTTGTTTGCGCTGATATTGAGCTTTTAATCGGTATTGACGAATCAGTGGTGATAAAATACGTATTGAATGGGAGATTGGGAAATTGCGTGAATAGGAGATTCCAGTCGAAAGGTTTGATTGATTTGAATAAAAAGCCTAGTCTTATTTCCTCACAATCAAAGCGTATCTAATCCTCGACGATGAGTCTCCTAATCTTCCATCGCGTAATCTTCTTATCTTTGAATCTTAGGCCGCGTTCATAGTTCGCGACTCGGGAGATTAGGATAGTAGGCGACAGGATATTAGGATAGTAGTAGAGTAGGAGATTGCGCTGACAAGATTGGATACGTATCGATTGAAATCGCTGGAGAGTAGTAGATTGGGCGACTTCAAGCGAATAGATCAATACATATCTAATCTTGTCAGCGCACTATCCTAATCTACTACTATCCTACTATCCTACTATCGTAATATCGCAATCTACTACTCTCCGGCGATTTCAATCGATACGTATCTAATCTTGTCAGCGCAATCTCCTACTCTACTACTATCCTAATCTACTATCTAATCTCCCCGTCAATACATATGTTTTTCATTGTCGCGTACTATCCTAATCTCCGGAGTCGCGAACTATGAACGCGGCCTTAGAGTATAAACACAGCCTTAATTCCGTCTTTATGAGAAGGTCTACTTCCTTACTGAGATTCCCTAGCTTCTTTCTTGTGTGACATTGGTGAAATCATAGGAGCTTTACCACAGGTGAGAGATTTCATTCGCAAATTAGAGGCTACCACCATTGTCGATTCCTTACTCATTTGGTCAGTAAGAGTGAGCTTCGGCCCTTTTTTCTTTGTCGTATGCAGCATTTAAAATTCTTTCTCAGCATGCACTACTGCAATGTTACTTAAATTTTTGGGTGGAAACAGGAATTTAAGGGAATCGTCGCCTCAACGTAGGATAAAATTGCCAGTCTGTGACCGCACTCTATCACGCACATGTGAATGGTTCCTTGGCGATATCCATCGCGGCGGCTAAGGTTCTCGATCTCAGCTCCCCGTCGTTAGCATCTTACTTTCTTTCCTTTGCTGATCTGCGCCGACTTTTCCCGGTCTATGTACAGGCTAGTAAGTTTATGGGGTTTTAGTTCTACCTCTCCTCACCTTGGCGCACACTCCGCCCCTATTACGGCAAGACCTTTGCTTTCTCGCGAGCATCTTCGCCCCTTGTGGACGGGCCTTTTTCTCCATTTCTTCTTTTGTTCCGTATACCGTCTTGCAACCAAAATGTGATTTCTTTAGCGTTGGCACATCTGGATGACATTGCCTTCAAACGTGTCCTCGCAACGCTGTGTCCGCTTTTTTCCACCTCTGGGCTGTTCTAGAACCAGCGCTATCGCAAACTGCGGGGGCGTCCTGTAGAACTAAGCCTAGGAGTTTGGCAGGAACTTTGGAGAAAACGAAAATAGCTCACGCACTCTGGCCTCTCACGCTAGGGTTTAGTCCCGCTTTTAACAAAAAGAATGTGTATTACGCTGTTTAAAATTCATTACCACCACAATGCCCGCGTATCTTGCGATAGCGGCCTGGAACTGATCAGAACCCAGCATCGGATCGTTCGGCGCATATTCCTTCGCCGTGGGTGAGGTTCTGCTTGGCTGATGTGTGTTTTGTACTTCTTGCCCCATGTTCTACCAATCCAAAACCTTACTCGGGATCTCCAGGTGATTTCGCAGGTAATACCAAATTTAATATTGACAAACACTGAAAGAAGTAGGCGTAGCGAAGTATATCCACATAGTTTCTATCAAGTGCATGTCACTTCCGGTGACACGCCCACCCCAACTCACCGATATCCTTCTATTATATAAAGCGCTAACTTTGTGTGTCGGTTTGTGTATCTGTATGTGTGTGTGTGTGTGTGTGCGTGTGTGTGTGTGTGTGTGTGTGTATGTATGTGTGTCCGTCCGCAAAATGAAGTGAGTGAGAAGGAAGCTCATCGG
>MU868796.1:33737-43944 GCA_036418205.1 Ostertagia ostertagi | reverse complement strand
GTGGATAAGCTGCTTCCAACATACATCGCTGGATATCAGCAAAGCATGCTGGCAACAGCTTATCCACGCACTTCTATCAAGTGCACGTCACTTCCGGTGACACACCCACCCCAACTTTCGGATATCGGCTGTATAAGATAAAATATTGTGTTCGAACGCACATTTTCCCAATGTGTGAGCGCATGAATATGGTAGCTTCAGAGAAATCAATATAGAAGCGTAGAAATGGGAAAATCCTGAAAAAATCGATTGATTTGCAAGAGAAACAACGATGAAATAATGGAGTTTGAATAAGGAGAAGATCTTGAAACTAGCTGGAAACCAGACTGGTTCTGTGCACGTGAAAATGTTGCTTTGATGTTTTCATTCAAAACATTTCACTACCTTACGTGTTTTTTTGGATTTAGTCATTGCAGCTGCGATGAAACGCTGGTGGAACTCGTCCGGCTCTGCCGTCGGTGTTTCGCTTTCGCGTGACACGTTGCTTGCACTTTCGTTCTTGTTTTTTTATGCTATCACACATAGTTGGAGGGTTTAAAGCCGTATCCACATGTTTCAGCTAGAATTTTCTCTTGAACTCTGCTCCGGCTTTGTCCATTTTGCTTTTTCAAACAGATTTAATGGATTTCGCCTTGCCTTTCGTAATCGAATCACCGTCGCACTCTTAGTCCAGTGGACAAAATTTGCTTCCACTGCCATTGTCAATTTTACTCATTCGCATAATTTCGATTCGATGAGGTCGGACCATCTGAACTTCTTTCAATTTTTCATTAGATCTGGACAATGTCCCATGTGATTGTTCATGTACCCATTTCTGACTGGTCCCAAGTTTGCTCTATTTCTACACTGGGCGCCTTGGTGCTGCTTCTCGAATCTGAGCGGTGGAATGTTTATTCTTGGTGCATCCATAACACATTACGAAGTTCTTAGTTAGAGTGAGCGTGCGATTTGTGCAGATTTTACCGCTTCTCAACACGGAGCTGTGCTAATTGTAGCAAGTACAAGTTTAAAACTGCATTTTAGCTGTAGACAATGGAAGTTTTGTTAGTTATTCATGATAGCGGTGGTAATTCTGGAAGGGCTGAGGAATAGACAGCCGTAATCGCTGAATATCTTGAAGTAGCCTCGATCGTTACGTTACCTTCACTTCATTGCTTGCTATTCGCTCTCAGAAAGTACAAGCGTTTCTTATTAGTCGTTTTCTCCTTTCATTCAGTATAAGGATGACGGAGTTCAAAACGTGTAATGTGGTCGATGCCTTTCCGGGTAACTCATTTGTGGATTCCATAGCATTCGGTAAACTTTCGCTAAAGTCGGCCAAGGAAGAGGAGTCAGAAGATGACGGTGAGTACAAGCGAGCGGCAGTTGTTGGATGAAAATTGAGGCATGCTTCAAAACTCCCAGTGGTCCTCCTCGAGTGCTAAGAATCACGTTCATATATTTAAATCTCTAAACTTGCATTGTGCAAGAAGCAGATATTTCACGAATCGATCTAATTACAAAGTCACTTACACATTTGTTCTACGCATGGATGAGTTCGAACTACCGCTCATTATAGGTGACGATAACGACATGGGATAATGGCTCAAATTCTTCATGTGTAAGATGGTATCAAAAGGAGATTTGGCAGCTCACCAAGCTCCCCTATTACGAAGATCTCGAGAGACAAGCGAACAAGACTCTCGCCAGCATAAAGGTGTGTGCATACTGTACAGCAGAACTACAGAAGGAAATTGACTCATCTTCCAAATTACTACACTTGAT
This sequence comes from Ostertagia ostertagi, assembly GCA_036418205.1. NCBI lineage: Eukaryota > Metazoa > Nematoda > Chromadorea > Rhabditida > Trichostrongylidae > Ostertagia > Ostertagia ostertagi. The sequence continues at coordinate 42,180 of MU868796.1, read as the reverse complement.
TAGCTCGCCCTATGCGTCGTTTCACATCTTGGATATTTCAATACTATAGCACTATGTTGGAAGTGGCCACGATTTGAGATTCGACCAGCTACTCAAATCAGTTGCGCGTTCATAAGCATCCCAGCATATAACTTTCACAACTCAGAATGTAGAAAGTGAAGTGGGGCATAGGCTTCTCGGGTTTTGTCGATTATTTTTTGTTGTCCGTATTTTCTTTTTGTAAGGCTGGCTTATCACACGCGATACTCTGAAGTGAATCACCATCATGTGGACTCATGCACTGGGTTTCGGAATTGAAAGTTGGTTACTTATACTGTTTCTACTTGGAACTTTTTTCAAGTAGAAATTTGTTGTGTTGTGTTGGAAGTAGATAGCTAAACAAATCAAAATTAGTATTTGCTATCATTTCAGATACATTGATTATCATGGTCGTCGTTTAAGTAAAGACGATCACATTCTGTTCGTTCGCCTATTGAATTGTTCGGTCAAAAAAGGCAACACCTTCAGGGACGTGAAAATTTCAATGCACTGTCTCAATAAGTTGCTTGGGTATGTTAAAGATGTGGTTTCAGGATATGTCTATGTTGTCTTGTTGCTCTCTCCCGTTAGGACATTGTCTTTCTCAGCAACTGCAGTATTGTGATGGGAAGCTCCACAAGCTCCTTACTTAAAAAAAAGCAGAGCGCCTTCCTTCTTACTGGTGTTTGAGATGTTTAGTGTCCCTCATTATGCAGAACTTAATCTCGCTCCTGTAATGTAGATCTTCAGCAAACGCGATTTCCTGTTGCGTGGTGATTTGGAAATCGATTGGAGACCCCTCTTTGATTTGTATGTCGAAGTATCCTACAAGAACTTGGAGGTTTGTTTTAATTTTTTTTTGTAATTATTACGCTTGCTTTGTTCGAAGCAATGTAGCTCTGGGGTGAGGGCAGCAGGCCGTAACATTGCGTCAGATTCACGAAAACCTTCATGGGGTTAAGCTTTAGAGGAAAAGAGGGAATCCAAGGTGCATAAGCAACTCTCATTGTCACCGCAATTCGTCCCTCTCCGTTAGGTTTAGTCCCAGTGGTCTCCCTCAGACTGCTCCCCCCCCCACTATTACGTGCTCTTCGCGGACAGCATTACGCCAATGGCCGATGTCAGACTTTGCGATTGGAGCGATTTTGCACCAATTGCAGGAGCGACGGATCGCTTGAGCGATGCGAGCGACGGGAGATTTACCCCGCCGAATACCGATACACACGGCGCCGCTCGGGTAAATCTCCCGTCGCTCGCATCGCTTCAAGCGATCCGTCGCTCCTGCAATTGGTGCAAAATCGCTCCAATCGCAAAGTCTGACATCGGCCAATATGGCTTATCCTTTTGACCACATAATTCCGAAAGGATAATTTCTCTGAGCTAATGAGATGAGCTCTGTCGCATATAGTCGATCATGATAGAAGGAATTCTTTGGAAATATGCCCTTGAACTACGGCAGTTTCTACCGCGGTAGTTTTCAACAATCTCCTTTCCATATATTTTCGGGAAGATTCTCATTTTTCATCTTTGAAGCTACCTTATTGCGTCATACTCCAGTAACCTTGGTAATTCGTTTTAATTGGTAAGAAGGAAAGACCACTCCTACCGTAACAAGCAAACACGTTTATTGCTTACTTCCAGAACCAACTGCTGTGACAATTTTCTATTTTTTAATTGAAATTTTTCAATTTCTCAGTGCTTATGCGTTTTCTTTTCATTCCACAGTGAAAACTTTTGTCGTGTCTTGATTTGCATCTTTGAGTTTATTTGTTTGTATGGTTTCAGGAAGATGGCATTTTCCTCATGCCAGATGGGTTCAGATCTGAACTACAAGCATACATTTCACATTCTCGGCGCTATTTCTCAGATAATGCAACGCAGCAATTACTTGACGAGGTAGTTATAGCTATCTATGGGCACCTCTATGACATTCCTTGCGTTTTTTTTTATAATGCATTACGTTTTAGTGCTCTTATTTCAGTTGCGCCCGTTGATGTGCGTCTGGGATGAGTCCATAGTACGGGCTTGGCGATTACTAGAATTGTTTGTGCCAATGAATCTCCCACCCGACAGACAGATTACACATGGTGAGTTTTTGGAAATCTCATATAAATTGTCAAGTGTGGAATAATATAGTCATCTCTGATAGTGTCGTTACGGGGATTTCCGTTGCGATGTTGCTTATCATTGTTTCAAAACAATTATCAAACAGAAATATTCGCTTCTCCAGGGAGCGGGTTGTGGCTGGATGAGGCATGGCATTGGTTCGTAACAGTGGAGAACAATAATCTGGTCGAAGCATCCATCTTGAAGATGTTTGTGAGGTAGGTGTAGAATGGTTGAAATTCAGATAGTATTTTCATTGTTAGCTTTATAACAAGCCTAAAATTTTAAATATACTTCCAGACTATCTGTTGAGTGTCCAGGATCAGTTGATTGGACTGACAAACTTGACGTCATTTTTACGAAGGTGGTTATTTTTGAAATCTACTGCATACGTGTTTTATTCACATCCCTTCTATTAAAAATTACATTCTTTTAGTTGATTCGATCGTTTCGGCTTGGTAGCGTCGTAGGGCTTTGTCAGCAGTTCAATTCAGAAGGTGCATCAGGGTTCATCACATATGCAATGGGAACACAGTGTCACGAAAAGTAATCCAATCCTTTATCACTCCACTACCAATATTTTGTCTTCAGTACTCCATTAAGCTGCAGAACTAGTTGTGATACGAAAGATCTGAATGTTTCAGGCTGATGAAAAATTTGCAGTCAGTTTTCCAATTGGTGGAGTCTTACTTACATCCGTCGAATCACGGCATGCATACACAACATTTGCTAGTGTTTATGAATAAGTCCGTCTTTTTTTAGCAGTACTTCTATACACATTGGCTATGTTTCATAGTTGATGATTCATAAATCGTTTTTCTTCAGGCTGTCGCTGTGCGTTTTGTCTCGCGTAAAAAGGGAGCGTATGGAGAAAACATCCAGCAAATCGAGAACTTTTGTGAAGGTTGCTTAGAATCGTTGTTGTTATTGCGTATACTTGCATTACTCCTCCGTCTGACGCGCAATTTTTGCTCTTTATACAATTTTATGATTTTAGATTCCAGCCTCCATGCGGCTTACACAAGTCCACCTTGACGAGTTTGTCACGCAAATGCTGCCATGTCTGAAATTGGCAATGTTCTCCAAAGCACGGAATGAGTACGCTAACAATATTACCTTACTTCAATTTTCTGAACTTTCTTAGCCCTCTTCTGTGTTTCAACGTGAAGAGATGCATTATACTCAAACTTCAGATTTGTTGCTCCGATAGTGAAATGTTGCTGCAGTATAAGTCCAAAAATTGTACTACCAGCCGTTCCTTGACGTGTGCGTTCTGCATTTTTTTCTTTATTTTGATTATGAAACGGTTTCGATCCCCGTGTTTTTAGACGTTATCTGCGTGTGAATTTAATCTTCTTATAACTGTGCTTTAGCGTATATCCTGCTCTTGAGACTCTCACTGAACCTCATCGTTTGCTTCAAGCTTTACAAGTACTTGTTGCTGTGGCGCCAGTGCTGGCCAAGGACCAGCCCGATAAAAATGGGAAGACGTTCCGGTATGGTTTGTTCCAGATCATTTTACGATTTTGTGCCGCTATTAGATAGATTTGATATTAAATTCAGTCTGACATTGTACTTCTGAGGGTATCAAATTGTTGTCCAATGTTGGTTATGTTGATTGCATTCAAATTCTGAGAATGTGATTTCAACCCAGCTGACAAAATTCTTAATTTGCAAAGAAGAAACGCACAATTTTGCACCCAATTTTTTGATGCCAAAACTTTTTAACCTTGCAGTATCCACGCTATTAACCTTATGAACTCTCTACTCCCCGGATTGGATCAAAACGATATGGGGAAATGTCTTACAACATTCCAGGTACGAATTCTCATTGGTGTACTATATGATCGTTTGTCAAAATATGTTTCCAGATTGTTGGTGTGCTGGTGAACTTGATCCCCCTGGTTGATTGCTCTGATGCTATCCATCTTCGCTCTGACTTGACGGAAGACGAGAAAGAGCTATGCTCGGCAACAGCCAACTTCGACAGCATTATTGCCATGTTCATGGACAAGTCAGTTTTTTTTTCGTTTTGGGCAAAGCTGGACAAAAAGAACGCTCATTTGGTATAAGCTGTCCATCCTCTTCACTATCAGCGCTCGCACTGGTAAAGAGGGTGCACGAGGAGAGCGCAAAGCAAAGCTGGACATTAATGCCTTAAAGGTAAGCTTTGGGATAGAATGGGTGTGGAAAAGCATACAGTCATGAATCTCGATAACTGGTCAGGAAAAGACAAAGAATTCAGGGAAGTCCTCTATGACGCCTCGAATTGGAATCTACTCTCTTTCAGCAGTAATCCACCTTGGAATAGATAATGGGCGCGTTGGACGAGTTTCACGAACCCAGCTCTAGTTGCTCCAGTGCCAATGACATTGGGTCGCAATGGGACCGCTGCCTCAATGCGCCCGCGCTTTTCAAGCAGCGCCACGTGGCAACCGACAGCGAAGGGTGGGGCTTGCGGACGAAGGTTTGAGTTGCGGGTCGGACGAGCTTCTAGCGCCTTTGGCGCCTGTCTACTGCTCCCGGTGATGGAATAGGTGAGCGTGCCCAAACCCGGAGCGTGCCTTTAAGCTTTTGACTCCCTATGGTACACATGCTCGCCATAACAAAGTACTCTCTTTATACCACTGGGGGTCAAAGAGATACGTCGTTGAGGTCAGTGGCACATTGTGGTCAAGGCCTAAACATAAAGTAGTTAGAAGATTTCGATGGCACATTGTGGTCAAGGCCTAAATATAAAGTAGTTAAAAGATTTCGAAATTTTGGCGAATATACGGGGAGGTGGAGGATAGGAAAGAACACTTTGCATGTCGCACTTCTGCGATTTTTTTTGTCGCAAGGGCTGTCGCCGTTGAAGTCTGACAGCAAAACATTCCTTAGATGTTCATCTGTAACTATATGCAAGCCCTCCTGCACTGCTCCCCCTATCCTGAATACGACGTCATCTACCATCGAGCTCATGGAGGCCTACACATTTGCTCCAGCCTGAAGCTCGTACATAATTTCGTGGATTGGTTCACTACTCAACCCTGGAAACAGTAGCTCCAACTACCCCTTCCCCCACTTCCAACCACCGCGCTAAAGTCCTGAATCGTCTTGAAAGGAATTTGTAATACTATGGCATTATCCACCTTCAGTTCTGATCCTACAGACATTGTAGTGCAGAGTTGGTGCATCCGGGTAAAGGCATGCATTTTTGAGAAAAGAATAGTCGCTTGGTCGTCAGCTTGATGAAGTTGAGTTTCCCATCTTCTAAACTGAACAGCAGTCGTCGTTTGCATTTTTAGGGTGATCACAGCAAAAAGTAAACCCAACATTTAGAAAGTAAAAAATAATATGCATAATAGTCTATTGTTAAAAACATGGCATGTTGTTGCTTTATTTTTGCTCCACTGAACTTTTTCAAGATTGCTGTCAATGATGATGGAATACGGAGAAGCAGCGGCTTTCACAGGCTCCCACACCAACATCAACACTAAGACAAGGGCAAATATGGACGATCATATTTTGCACAGGTGAGACAGATTTCATAGGGCGCACACATAGTCGGTGGTCCGATCGTAACGGTCGCACAGCGTGAGATGCGTATCGATCGTCTGACGTCCGACACGTGCGATCGTTACAACCGGACAACCGACTATGAATGCGCCCATAGCGACGTAGGTCTTTTTGTGGAATCATTGTAATAATCTCCGACTTAATTATCTGTTATTTTGTTCAAATAAGTTCAGTATATCTCAATAGTTTGTTGTTCTGTGCAATATGTCCGCTTTTATTGATATTCTTTTTCCAGAGGCACCATTTCGGTTTTCAAGGGCATATGTCGGAACTCCAGCACGGAACTCTACAAAGTAACCACTTATAGTTTTCTTTTTGCTGTTTTACATGTCTTGTCACATGAGCGTTTTCAGGTAGCAGTTGATCGTTTGTATACGTTTATGTGTGAGAATGTGTTCGATAGCAAAACAGTGTCGACAGCCATAGCAGATATGGTGTTTGTAGCGGTAAAGGTAGGAGTGTGGATTCTGCCAATTTTTTCGCAAGAAGTTGAGAAACTGAAACCAGCATTTGATATCTGCTCTTTATTCCTGGTGAAAAGAACATCTCTTTTCCGGATTAGTGAGCTTATCTTTTGCCATAATGTTGTGTATCTAGATGTATCCTTCACTATCGTTCGTCCGATTCTTCTCGCTGATCAAGAAGAAATTGCAGCAGTGCATTTGTAGTATGTTCATCTTAAGGATTTATCTGAACGAGAATGTTTTTCACATGCATAATTTCTCATCTCTGACCTTCATCATTTAAGACGAGACGTATTCCGAGGAAAAGGTAGACTTCCAAGTGATCTGGTGGCTTTCAATGGCCGATCGAGTCCTGAAGGTAAGCTTTGATGTTTTGTGTCTGCATATTTCTACAAGAATTGTAGTCAGTGCGAATATCGGTGAAATAATGAATTGCTTGCTTTCAGGCTCCGTCCAGTTACTTGCTTGAGAATTGGGCTGATGTTCGTGCGGTTCTCGAGCTAGTCCTACCGTTGAAGAAATGTACGCTGGCTACCGAGGTGATTTCATGCAAGTATTTGTATGCCATGTGTATTATCTCGCCTTACTACTTAACTGTTTTCTCCAAGTTCAATCTCAGACGAGAGTAATCGAAGGAAATCATTTCAGAAGGCTGCTGCTATTTTGGAAAGCGTGCTGGAAGGACTCTGCAGTATCTATCTTCTTGAATCACCAACGCGAAGAGCTAATGCTGACAAGAACTTGGAAGATGCTCTGGCTATTCGGGTGCGCCATAATTAGTATTTGCGTATGAATTTTTCCAAGAGATTCAGTGGAGGGCGAACGATTATAAGTTTTACTTGTTAATTGTTAGCCTTTATCCGCCTTAAAAAAATTGCAGCCTTTTCAGCACTGGTCGGCAACAGTGGACAAGAAAACATGGCATCCGCAGTGGTAAGCTCTTTGTTGTAAATAATGTTTATTGACAATGTTAACCGGTTGGACGCCGCACGCAGTTGCGCGCACAACGCAGTTCTGCGGCATAAGGAATGGTGCGGCGTAACTTCCCAAGTTCGGCCCGATACACTACGAATATTTGGCTTTTAAGCTAGATTCTATCTGCTTGTCCCATGCCCATCCACCGATGGCTTCGTCAACCATTGTCCGATATCTCCGAACTGCCTCTGGATCGATTTATAAATCTTGTGGTATACTCCACCTAGTTCGCTGCATTTCCCACCCACCTCTATCTTCTTCGCCAAATTCTCTCTTTTTTTCCTGTCTCAGAACTGTCCCTGAGCCAATTTACATCTTTAGCGGCAAACCCCGCTTCTATTATAGATGCATGCTCCACACACCATTAGAGTTTATTTCTTTCCCTTCGCCTACCTTTTCCCAAATCTCTGGAACGTTCTGGAACCGAGTCATAAGTCTGATAACAAAATCCGCCCGCTTTGGTGTATGCCCCGCCCACCAGTAGCAATTGGTTTCTTTTCCTTCACCGATCTCTACCTTCTTTTCCCGGTCTCCACGATTTCTTGGAACCGAATTATAAACCTGAAAACACACTTCGCCCACTTTGGTGCATGCTACGCCCCAATATCAGTTGACTTCTCTTCCTTTGTCAGACTCGACCCATTCTTGGAACCGAGTTATGTTTGGTATCGAAGTCTGCCCACTTTTCTGTGCGCCACGCCCACCATTAACATTTGACCTAACCTCCTCTGACCTCTACCTTTTTCCCTCTCCCTAAGACTTCTTGAAAGAATTATGAGGACTTGTAGGAAACGCTGTCCACTTCAGGCACGCTCCGCCCATTGTGGGCGGGCCTCCGCCCACGTCATGTATGCTGGGAACACCTTAGACATTGCTCCCCTACACCAATTGTTTTCTGCTCTGTAGGCTTTCTCCCAACCGAGTTATGAAATTTTTCATAAAGCACTGCTTTTTTAGAGAACGCCCCGCCCACCGGGGGTGGGTCTCCCTAATTCGATGTGACTTACCAATGCACACCTTTACCCACTTTTTGGCCCAGTTTCGAGGTTGTTTTGTCACTGAAATTGAAATCTTGGTCGTCAGTACAGTTCATTTCGATGCACGCCACGCCCACTGTGGGCGGGGCTCCGCTTAGCTGATGTGTGTTTTGTACTTCGTGAGACCTTGCCCACCCATCCCACACTTGACCCGGTCTCTCCAGGCGGATCCCGAGGAGCTAGGGAATTTCGTGACAGACATACAGAACGACAGACGACAGACGAAGCGCTTTATAGTAAGTAGGATATCATGTGTACATTGAAGGCATGTTCCATCGCAAGAAG
>MU868796.1:18818-32418 GCA_036418205.1 Ostertagia ostertagi | reverse complement strand
GCTGTATTGAATAAATAAATAAATAAATATATGCTTCAAGGAAAGAGGTCATGCACCATCTTCTGTTGATACGTAATGCAGTTCTTGGTGCATCAGCTTCCATACCGTTTTTCGAAGGTCCAAACTATGGCTTGGAAGAATCGCCATCCCTTGAAGAAGTTGAACATCCCATTGCTCGTCCGGTCAACGCTCCAGGTTAGTTTAACATTTCGCATAATGAGTATGCTCGAAGTATATGATTTTTTTTTCTTCATTGGTGCACACGTGCCATGCCGTAAGTGGTCGGGAAGATAATTGGCTTTTTTCAGTTCTCACTTTGGATGGATGTAGTGTTCGAGACGTTGTGCTTGATAGCATGCGCCAGTTGCTGGAGTATCTATTTGAACACTCAGAAGACGACGTTAAATCAATTCAACAAGTCGTTGTGATCCTAAACACTTTGGCGTCCTGTCGAGGCTTGAATTCTGTGAGTCTCACGAACATTTCGTCATTCCGGTCTGGATACTTTGTGGGGTGGAATTCTATGGAGACAGCGATGCTAATTCATTGAAAAACGGCGAGGTATTCGAAATACGGTAGTGTAAACCCATTGCAGTGGTTTGAGATGAACTCATCGTTTGAGATCGGAATCTATCTTGCTTCATTAGAATTTTGGCAATTTCCGTTAGGATTCTCAAGCATGGAGCTTCGAGGTGTACTGCAAAAACTACGGAGCACTGGCTTGTTTTCATTTCCCGTAGAAGCAAATTTTTGGTAACGATTAATTTTACTCTGCACTATATCATAACAGCAAAACTCTACCACATTAAAAAACGAAGGATCGTGAACCAAAGAGAAAAGTGCAAAAAGTCTCTAATTCCATTGTTTGTCTCAAACTTGAGATCTTTTGGGTTTAATTTTTCATCCGGAACAGTTTAAAGCAAAATGTTGAACTTCATATTTAGGAATTATTTGTCACGTCAGTGTTGAGCTACCGGACAACCAAAGCAATTCTCAGCGATCAAATTGCTGGGAATCGTGGAAACATCGAAATGCTTTCTGAGGAATATACTCTGCTGATGCACAAGGTTAGTGAGAGTAGAGGTTAGATATGGTTGAGTTTTCGTGCAAAGGTTCCACCCTATTTGTCCTGTCCTTTAGAGCCAACTTGTCAAACTGTCAGCGGATTTCCAGAATGTCTCTTGCTCAAAATTTAGTGTTTTTACTTTAATAGATACTGTATAGGGTCTTTATAGAAACGAAATGTTACCCAAAGCGGATATCAGTGCAAACCGCAGCATATAGAGATTCTACGCATGTTGGTCAAGATTGGTACTAGTACATATAGTCAGGTTAGTATGTTGAAGTTGTTATACTTTTTTCTTGTTATCTTTTTTCAATTCGATCGTGGTGATCTGTGGGACCTTACGCACAGACCGCTTTTAAGCGAAAGCTTACCCACACTGGCGCTGGTTTAACCACGTTCCACGATCTCTTTTGTTTAATTCTGCGAAGTTTGTCGTAGTAGCATACACAGACATAAGAAAGCAAATGTACGAGTTTTGCCTCGACCTAAAGTGAACTCTTTTCATTATGTGTATAGTGTTCATCATTTTTTGCATCCGACTACAACCCTGCTCTATAATTACACTAATTGTTCATGATTGTTCATGATCTGTTCGTGATTGCTTTTGAGCCTTATTATATTCTCCCTTTAACGCAGCTATTGTTATAGAATCGTGTGAAAGCTCAACTGGTTAGTGAATCTTCTGAAAGACTACCCGTTCGCTTATAAGAGCATCATTGGAGAGTTGATTGCTCTTCTCGATCCGGCCAACAACTCGTCGCATGAACAAATCAAGGTGTAGCACCATTACCAGTTCTTCTATTCACGAACACACCGTTTTCCGTCTTTTCTATTTCAGTAGAGGCTCAAATAACTTTCCAGGGAGCCCTCCATATGCTCACTGATCATAAACGCGATGCTCTGGTGTTGCGAGCCGGCTTTGAGGCACAACTACTTGCGATGCCTGCTAGTTGGCACCAGTCACAGTGAAAAACCTTCCATCATAGATCTGTTGGAACAGGCGCAGAATTCCATTGTTGAACTATACGAAAGTTATCGTATTGAATATGTAAACTGTCCTTGAATTGTTCATTGTCGTATCAATGTTTTTTTTAGATACAGACGAGAAATGCGTCAACATTGCATTGTCATTGGGGCTAAGCAAAAGGAAGCCTGTCCGTTAAATGCAAGCCATGGAATACCATCTGCAGATGTTGTGGAAGCGAACGCAGGCAATTTAGTGAAATTAAAGGAGAAGCTGACAAGGTTAGCTTCTGGAGTACTCCCCTTATTCTATCCTTCCATTGATTAGCCGTATTTAGGCAATATTACGAGTTGGCTGAGAAGCTTTTGTCATTGGCCACTGATCCTAATCTGCACTGGCGGCACGTCGACATGGCTCAAGCTTTCTTATCACTTCTCGTACGCAGGTAGCTAGATTTCTAATTCCAGAGCACTACTTCCTGGCAATCGTAGCGCCTCTCTTTCGCTGCGGTGCTTGAAGCCTCTGCTGTGCTCACTTGCATTTGTAAAGTCAACACCTTATGAAGGAGGTGCTCAAAAATGGTGCTTTGTGTGCAGTCTTGTCACACTTTGTGCACTTTTTTGTTTACTGCTGGTTTTCCTACCCTCCTCCTTCTACTCCCGTCGCTACTGCTGCACCATCTGGAATGACCAAGAGTGCTTGGTGGGCTTTGATTAGTCGTTGGGGTGTTATCACAATCATGCCATTACAAAATCTTGATAGTCCCAGACCTGCGAGCCCTTAGTTTCTTTAGCGGTTGCTTTATTCCATTGGCTGCCTTCTTTTACGTACGTATAAACAGCACACCGGTAGTTAGACACGCATCCACATGAACCAACTCACCAAGGTAGCGGCCCATACAATAGAAAGGTGTGTTTGATTTCACCATCAGGTTGGGGCCTGTTCTTCAGATGGCTTTCCCTTGCAAGAGCATATTGTGCAGCTGCAACAAGCAATATTCTCTCGAGTGTGTCCATCGGCCACAGTTCGCGGGCACTGTGGACTCAACCGCGCTCGCCGCGACTGTTCCCCAAAGCGTGAAGAAAATGGGGGAGCCTATGAAATACTTGAATTCGGTCATTCAAAGTGCATCAGTGAACGGCTTCCGTCCACCGTCTCTCGCCTAAACAACGGCTCAGATCATTATGGCTTTCACATTGAAACTTTTTCAACACACGTTGCAGAGATATACCGTACCCGGAACCAGTTCTGCGAATGTGGGTTCGCCTTTTGGTTCACGATACGGTGAAAGCTCGCAGAATGGCAACGGCAGTGGTGGCTAGCTGGTTGAAGCTGAACAAGCCAAAGGCTGTCAAGAGGGAATGGGTTATTCCGAATAAGGTAAGTCACCAGTCGTAATTACCAGCTTTTGACAGTAGCAAAATATTCAAGTGGTAATTGAGACTGATTTCATACGAGTCATAATATACTAGCTTTAGGAGCCGAACACATCAGTAGGGGCCAGATGGCCTATTCATTATGGCATTAGGGATGATAACCGATGTATGATGTATGAGGAGAAGGTTAGCAATTCATTTCAACTTGTGAAAGCATCCGTTTCTCAGTCGTTTCATTCGCGTGTTTCAGCTGTTGCCGAAAACAGAGGAAGAGTGGAACAAGTTCCAGTTCTGCGGGAAGCAACACTGGGGATTTTACACATGGCCAGAAAAACTGATAACGTAGGTATCAAACTCAACGGGAGAGATAAATTCTGAGCGACGAAGTGGTGATGTCGTGAATTAAAGTTAGTATCACTCTTGTTTTCAGTTACGCACCACTAGGGGAACAAGATGCCATTGATAGACACGACGAGGATCTGTCTGAGACGGAACGATTCATCGTAGAGACATTCCGCGATCCAGAGTTTTCGGCTCGCTTAAGAGAGCTTTTCGCAGTGGAGGAGTCAAAAGAAGATTCTTTTAACGCTGTGAACTTCTCCCTCTTTCAGGTTTGGTGATTGGTTTTATTTGAAGTGATGTCTTCAAAGGCTAGAGTGAAGGAATCACTGGGTTATTTTCAGGGGCTCTTCCGATGTTTCAACGACATTCTCTGTGGCGTTTTCAAAGAGCATCTAGAAGTGCTAATTATGAGTCCGAAGGTGGTCTCTTTTGAAAACTCTTACCAAGAAGTGTGGTGAACGTTGCTCACTTTCCAGGGTAGCGACCAAAAGCTAGCATCCGAAATTGTGGCTGGAATTATAAACGGGTCCAAGCTGTGGAAATGGGGACGCCAGAAAAAGTTGTGGACATGGCTTGCTCCGCTTTTGACGCGAGCATTTGAAAATATGAAGGTGGAGTGTTTAATCGGTGTATTTCTTGTTTGATTTACAAGTTCCTCTTTGTGCAGTTGGACGAGTTGCATTCACTAACACGGTATTCAGCTTGCCTAATATTTCAGGAAGAGGCCATGAGGAATTGGGGTGTATGTGTAGCCACTGTGTGTGGATGTTCGGAATCGCGTATGTTAAAACCACTGCTTGACATACTTTTTGCGCTTGTAAACAGACCGACAGAAAGTGCATTCGCGGCACAATCGTGAGTTCATCGCCTTCCGAACTGCTTTCTGCTTTTTTATTGATTTCCATATCTAAAACTCAGTTTTTTTTTGGAGCGATGCTAAGTGTTTTCATTTTTCCAGACGTCTCTTTCTGTTGCAAGGAGGACTATGTCAGTTCGAATGGCGTACAATCGAACTTTGGAATAAGGTGGTAGCGCTTTTATCCAAAGCCGCTGTTGTTCAACAATATGCGAATCTCCGAGAACGTATGGCAATGTATGCTGTTTTACTTTTCGAAATCTCACTTTGCATTTTATATCAAACCAGTTTGTCCTCCCGCAGCCGCTGGGATCTCTCTTCCCTTGTTACGCTTCACTTCCGCTTCTGAGAAGGTGAGGTAATCGCCTTATGAAGTGGGCGCGAATGCACAAGAAGGCAATCTCATGAAGTAGGGGTCTTATAGTATGCAGAAAACTAGGATACAATGACCTTTTAGCTCTTAGTTAGAGATTTAAAGTTTGCTTGCGGTTGGGTGGTCTCCACACCCTCTCCCCTTTTCCGCTTCATCCCCTATGCCCTCCAGCTGCCACTGCAGCACCATATAAAATGACCGAGAGTGGGAAGAGGGCAGTTATACATATGGGTGTTTTCACTATCACTGCATTATCATGAGCTTTGATACCGCTTAACCTGTGGTACATCCCTTGTTATGACAGCATTAGGTTTTTCATATCCTTCATCTTCAATTACACCCAAGGGCATCTTGTGAGCGGACGGACAAATCGACATATGCACCGACAAAGCGGCAAACCAGGGTGGTGGTTTACTAGAAGCATGGTCCGGGATTAGGCACACTCACCGATTCCGTCACCGCTCATGGTACAGTCCATATCTCGCCGTCTGAGTAGGTGTGTCAGCTTAAGTGATGTGGCGGATGCCGCACTTGAAAGAAGTCGCGTGGGTGAGCTGCTTCCAGGAAGTTTTGCTGATTTCCAGCGAAGTATGTGAAAACAGCTTATCCGCGCGACTTCTATCAAGTGCGGCGCGCCATGTCACTTCCGATGACCACACCTTACCTCATAACGCCGTTCTGACTGTACTCGCGGGAAAGCATTGAATGTCGTGCGTTCCGCGGCCAGAAAGGAAGCACGAGATTTTGAAGCGCACTCCCTTCCGCAAGGGCCGTCTCCGCTATGGCTTCAACGCCCTGAAACCCTTGCAAAAAGCAGGCACCAATTTGGCCTGCGCCCAGCTTTGCCGCCAGCGACAGCAAATGGCGTTACTGGTTTCGGAAATAAGTCCCAGCATCGCAAGCCTACCATACACACTTCTCAGGGGTGAAGGGAGAGCATATATACCAATTCCTTAGTCCGCATTTTTTCTCGATAGGTACAGAATAACATTTGTACCACACTGTGCACGTATGACCCATTCCATGAAGGATGCCAGACGTTCTCCGATAAAAGTTTATCATTACAGATCACTTGTGACAGCTTCTTGGTTCGATTTGCCAACAATCTACTATAGTCCTAGTATACCTGACTCGCTGCGTGCTCCTACCGTAGCAGACGCATCGATTGTATAATCCACATGAAGTTTAAGACTTTAAAGGGGCCTCGTAAGTGGTGCACTCGAGAGACTGCAACATTTCAATGGACCTCCAATAATTGATGAAAGATGCACGACCTGGTTTTCATTTCTAGATGGGCGCGTGCTGGGAGGAAACGCGGATTAACAATGGGAACAGTTGCTCAGAAACCACCGAGCTGGTTAGCGTTTATTTTTCAACGAAATCATTTTATGTGCACATGAAAAAATTTTTTGAAGAATGGAACTGGAGATCCTGAAGTTAAAACGACATCTCCTGTCTGGCCTCAAACGAGCACTACCTCACTTGACATGTTGCCGGGACCAGTCACTTTACTCGTGTGCCTCTCCGTCCAATCTTAACCCGTCTTTGCCCGATATTTTTACACTACAGTAACGATTCGCGTAGGTTCATACAGATATCAATCTGTGTTATGAAACTGATGCTGAATGGCATTAAAAATGTGCTATAATGTAGTAGTACTAGATGCAGTGAGTATCTACTTCACACGGTTTTTTTGCTATTATTCACTACTGCTTTTTTGAACATCCGATTCGTGTTTTTTATGCGCAGGCGATATGGAAAGGTTTCTAACTATCAGTAATTTCCGACTGTGGAGTTGTTGACAGTTCAGGTCAAACTTTTTTCTTGGCACTCGTTTAGTGATGTGTTGCTTCGTGTAAAATATTTATTATAATCTTATTTATACATTGATATACTTTATTTATCATTCCATGTTCCAGTGATGAAGAATTGTACAAGCAGTGTTTCTCTTTGCTGTCCAAGCTACTGCAGGCGACTTACATCCCAGCTGCTCATTTGCCATGCATAATGCAAGTGTTCCGTCAGGTGATCCATCTCTTCATTTGGCTATTCTAGTGACCACTCAAAACCTCAGACTCTATATGTCTGCATCACAAGGGGAGCTCCGCGAACATTGCCGCTTGCGGGGCAGATGCAGCAGGGAGCTCTCCCAGTAGAGGGCGCCTCTCCCCTGTTGGGAGAGCATAGCATACGCACCAGATGTGAAATTGTTTATTTGTTGTCATTAAGTAGGATGCCCGTCAGGTAAAAAGAAATCTCTGATACAAGTTGCTGTTTTAACAGATCCTCCCGATCACCGTGTTGGGGAAATCCTAAAGTTACCCTTGCGGTGGTTGGAATGAAAGTGCATATTCCTCCAAATCAGTACTATTGCACTTGTCACAGAAGACTAGTGGTCATTTTGCGCTGAAGTGCGCTGCGTTGAACTTGCTTTTCATTTTTTCTGCTTCAGTCTAAAACAAAGTTTTTAGGAGCAACTTCTGATGTGCTAGCCTAATGCGAATGTCCCATTAAGAATCCTCAACCGCCTGCGAATACCCCTGTCGGCTGAACAAGCTCATTTCTGCGCAGTAACCCGGAAATGTTGGTGATTTTCAATTTGTGGCTACTGGCGTGCTAAGTTACGCCATATACTCGCATCCACAAGATAGCTATTTCCGTGTATATCAGCACTTTCCTCACAGAAAGTAGCCCCATCACACACCGGACCCTCCATAAACAAACACACTCTCTTTAGCGTTCTTTTCGATTCAATACTTTCTACTAAGTAGTTCTACCACTCCGAAATTCTTCTTGTCCCAGCGACTACTTTTCTCTACCAGCTCTTGTCTTCCATCCATATGTGCTCATCGCTTTGCCCTCTAATGTTGCCCCTTTGTCCCTTACACTCAGTCTTTCCTTTTTGATCCGCTGCTCCTAGTGTACTATTAGCTCACTGCTTCTATCATTCGTGTTAATAAGTTGATCCAACTGAATAACTCTTTTTTGATCAAATCATAGAAATAATTCTTGCAATGCGAAGTAAATTTCTTCCGAAATCCATTTTTCAGGCCGCATTCAGCGATCGTGCGAACTCGAAGGATCCCATTATCCGTCACGGTGGCGTTCTTGGGCTGTCAGCTATTGTACTCGCTGCTCCGTACACGGTGCCATCGTATTTCCTGATGTCCTGATGCGATTGTGTCGATTTGCGTCAGAGAAACAGCCCATTAAAGTGAGTTTCTGCTGAGAAAATCTTTTCTTGATCACTCGATTTTTCTTTTTAGGAATAAATAGTTCTCTCAGTTACAATAAGTCTTTTCAGGATACTGTTAAGCGAACGCTGTCAGAATTCAAGCGAACACATCAGGATTCATGGCGTGAGCATGAGGCTCAGTTCAATGAGGATCAACTATGCGCGCTGAGAGATCTTTTTGTTTCACCAAACTACTACGTGTAATATAGCGTAAGTATTTTTTTTTTGAAATTTTTAATTCGGTTTTCCGAGATTTCCTTTCAAGCTTAATTCTGAGGGAAGCATAACGTTATTTTCGAATCATATGGGATTCATTAAAGAAAAATTCTCTTACTGCGATTTACCATATGAGCTTCATATTGCTACTAATTTAGTGAAAAGATGCATGTCCCCTACTTGAGAAGTAGAGAGTGTTACTAGAGCAAAAAGCGTCGTTGAAAAGACCTTATAAGGCGTTGGATAGTCGCCAGCTTTGGTCCCTTCGCCTCTTGTGTGACACGCCCCATTGCTAGCCGAACAGAGGAGATCGCGCTTGTGTGAATTACAGCGTAGAGAGGAAGTGCACGTCCCCTCCTCATCTCAAAATACAAGAGAAGGGATCCTTGTTAAGGGCGAACCATATCAAGAAAACCTTATCCTGAAATCGTATCGCGATCACAGCATAGGTTTCAAAAGAGGAACTCTAACCCAATGAATCCTTCCATAATTTGAAGGAAACTGAAGTTGAAAACTTTGGGAAAATATTTGTAACTCTCCGTAGCCATCCTTTAGCCATCCCAGTTTTCGAGCACCCTTTGACTTTTCCTCACGTGGTATATTCGATACATTTCTCATTTCTCTTTCTCTCGTACGACAAGCTTTAGGTCTTGTGTCTTTCCCGGCAGAAAAGTAATTCATGCAGCGCTTTGAGTTTGCAATGTTCATCTTTAACGACTAAGTATTAGTTGGTTCGGAAATCACTATCAGTTTTCCTTTTATTCTTGAAACGACGTATCTCAGTAAATCAAAAACAAAACATAATCACAACAGGATCCACACGCCTTCGCTACCGAAGAATAAGTGCCTCATTCCTGTTGCGTAAAATTTTGAGGTTTTGAACGAAAACCCTTTCCTCCAGGGTTTGATTACCAAAGTTTTCTCGTTCAAGAAATGTAGAAGTGCGTCGAAGTGCTTGAAGAAGAGGTGGTTAGTGTGAAATATTTTCGGCGAATGGATGAGCGCGGTTTCGTGTCCCATTTTATAGGCTTTTGTAGCACCAGTTGTGCCTCGTGTGGAAGCGCATTGTGAGAATGGGTCTTTGCCGACCTAAGTCTGCTGTATTCGATCTAAGTGCTGAATTCAATATTTTTACCGTATTCCTTTCTGTTGGTTTTTTGAATGTTAAGGTGAATTAAATTTGCAGCAGACGGTCACACAGTTACTTTCGATGCATGCCTGATTTGAAAAAGTAGTGAGTGGCTCCGTTGCTGCCCAATCACCGAACAGGTTGTCGCAAAATTCATACAGGAGCCAATTGTAGTCGCATTTTACGATGGTATCAAGAATAGGGCCTTTTGTGTTGCGCAAAGGAGATGTCGAGGACAGTTAATACCGATGATTTCACTGCTGCTTGCTCAAATCGTAGGGAGCCATTTATCCAACTTCTTTCACTTCCTAGTTCATATTAAAGACTCCTAAACAACATGACAATGAAAAATATGGCACAATTACAATGACTCTACTATTAGGTTGGAAAGAAAGTTCTGCAACACTTTCTAAAATTTTCTTTTTTTCTGAAAAATTCATAGGTAACATTTATGACTAACAAATGGTAGAGCATTCTCAAGGCTTTAATCCACGAGGTGGATATAAGTGCTGCAATCAGTAGTTATCCAAGAAAGATTCAAAAAACCTCGACTACTAGTAGATCCATACTTCAACTCAAAAATGAGGTCGCCTCCATTTCTCGACTCGCTTTCCGCTGGGTTTTGGAAAAGGAGCATCAAGAAATTTTCTGCGTTGAAGACAAGTGGTGGACACTCATGGTAGATATATGACCGGTCAGGAGTTGTAACCAAAAAAGATAAAATTAAAATCAAAAATTTGAAAAAGTGTTGCAGGACTTTCTTTCCAACCTAATATAACAACATACACAACAATAAATTACCATGCCTACACCCAGTTCTTCCGCTGGTTCTAGCATAGTAGGACGTTTTTTGCCAACTTTTTCAATGGTGACCTATCGATAGGCTCAGAATTACGCCTGCCATCTACCTTTAAGATCGAATTCGCAGCGGGGATCTTTTGCGACCATTAGTATTTTTCTCCAGTAATTGATTAAGCACCCCATCATATCATTTATGTTAGGAGCGCCATTTCTGCTGCACTTCGACCGAGTTTGAATTTGTAGAAGCACATTAGGCGAAGTGCCGTTTCTACGCTTCCATTTCTGAAGTGAATATTTCGTCAGTACGAAATACATTCGTTCCATAATCATATGCTCACTATCAATTTTGCATTTCCAGAATGGGCAGCCTTTTGGAATTTTTCCTAGCATTAACAGCGAATCCCTCAGCACGAGTAAGCACCGTTTACCACCGTATCCGAATTTTGGTAGAGGCATCGTTTTACTGAACTTTTTCATGATAGCTTTTTTATCTATTTTTTGCACCGTGACTTGATCATGAGCTAGTACAGAAAGTAGACAATGTGTTCGAGACCCGGTAGAGAATCGATAATCTATGTTTTTTCTTAGTTCAATCGCAACATCAAACGACCTCCGTGGTTTTCCAAGAGTACCTTCGGAAGCTTCATAGATTTCCTTCCAAACCTTTTTTTTTGAGCTTTGTATTTCGCAACATCTAACGGTTGTTAGCATGCTCCTACTTGGGTATGATGTCTACAGGGGGGCCAAAAAAAGAGTCACTTCTCTCCACATTCAAAACGCAATTAATCTCGAACTGCGAAACCAAATCAAATGAGCCCAATTGCATATTAAAGAGCACATTCAAGTCTATCAAAAGGTTACATGACAGCCTTCTACACTGACGACATCAGAAGATTTTCCCACGGAAACATGGTTCACGGTACGAGCTCAACGAGGTCGTCGAGGTACCATAGACCATTACGACGTCCCTGAAACGCTGGTCAAAAGCGGTCTTGCACAGTCACAGCTAGTGTCTCTGGGAAGCTATTCACCGCTTAACCGATTGAAGAAATTAGGTTGCAGCTTCAGGCCGGAGCGATTACGGTAAGCCTCGTTGAGCTCGACGGTGACGGCAGATGACGTCATATTCTGAAGACGGTGAGGGCAGTGAAGGAGGGCCTGCTTCTGCTTATGGGGGGACACCTAAGGAATATTCTGCCGTAAAACATTCATTAACAACGGCATCCTGTGCGACGAAAAGTTTGATGATGTGCGCCATAGGCAAAGTGACTTTTTTTTTGCCCCCCCCCCCTGTAGATGATCTTTATCGGTCTGCAGGCTGGCCACGGCTAAGCGCCTATGTTTTGGGAATGTTGGATGGCCAACTATTTGCCGAGGGACACTCGTGAATGGCAGATTTTTCTGTTAGAAGACGTAGTTTAGACGATAGGAGGCATAGGAAGGTTATTAATGTTGCTGCTGGACTTTCTTGTAATCCGTGGACTTCGTTTGCTATTCACCAAGGAAATTTCACCACAGTACCATTACAAAAACCAACCCAAGCTTTCACTCTTCCTCCGCTGAAATTACGAGCGCTAAATTAAACGACCTGCCTTCGGAAGGTACTCCAAAACCCTCGTTCGGGCCCAATATGGAGTATTATGGCGACTGAAACTGAGTATGGAGATGCGAAATGGAACGACAGTGGAGAAAAAACGAAAAGAAACCGTCGACAAGGCCGAAAACGAAACCCCCTTCCCACTAGCAGTGAAGGAGGCTGGCTTGGGAGAGAGGCACGTCCAAACGAGTTTTCCGGATATGCCAGCCGTTCCATCGGTTGATACGGCAATCAACCTAGCTGATTTCACACGTTATGCCAGCCACGCACCACATCCCGCGGTGGGCGGGACCAGCTGATGCAACGAAGCATCGCTGTAAGTAGTAGGCCAGAGGCCTTGTCGCCGCGCCATCTCGATTCAGGAGCGTGGCGTCACCCTCTGAATGCAGCTCAGCCCATATTAGTGATGGGAACTTTTCCTATGAGTGCCTTATCCTGATCCGTGGCTTTAAACCTGTATAGTGCCATCCTGATGAAGGCACCTATCCCCTCTCTGTCTGAATTCAACTTGGAGAATTTGGGTTCTGCTTTTTGTACTGCTCAGGTCGAAGCTCGAGACTATCTTCACTGCCTTTTTGACAATCTCTGCTTCTTCTCACCGCTCTCCGGACTTAATATTTTAACACAGAAGTATTCGGTCATGAACGAATCCAGATTAAAGGCGAGGTACTCTTTGGAATTTCGGTCAAAACTCTACTCCAATCGTTGATAACGCACGTGAGTACTCAGAGCTTGTAGAATATCTGGAGACATGGAAACACTCCAAATCCCCATGGAATAAGCAAGGAGGTCTGCTATGTAAGTTTTCTACTGAGCTCAGCTCATCAATGCGTAAATCTTACCCTTTTTTGCAAAGACCGCCACGAGGCGTTTCTAAAATGGAACCAGAAGATTTGTCAATGACAGATATTCACTTTCGCAGGCACCTTCTGTTGATCGTCACGAGAAATTGTTCGTTTTCTCAAGGTGAGGATACACCTATGAAACACGGGAAAAGCCAAAAAAAAATCTTACAAAATATACCGAAAAAATAGTGCTTCTGCCAAGATTTGAATGCGGGGTTATTCGTGCTAGTCAATTCCGTACGAAAAAATAGTGATTGGCTGCTTATCCTGGAAATGCAATCTTGAGGATGAGCTTCAACTATGAAGCTTACTGTAGTGCTGCAGAGTGGGATTGTTAGACCGCGCGTGTAGTAAGCATTTTCAAGGAATCAGTGCGGCAATGCAGAAATACTGTAAGATGGGATGTGAAACAAGTTTTTCAAAGATATAGGTATTATATTAGAATGTGTAAACGGATTTGTCACCAAAATGTGGACCAACAACGCTCATAGGCTCACAAACTGACAGTAATTTCCGAACAACCTAATACATAGAAATGGCTTTTTTTTTCGTATGGCTTCTTAAAGGACGAATTCACGATGGAAAAGCAACCCATTTCAAATTAACCTAGGGATGGTGAGTGGTACACGAAAGAAGGAAGAACCATGAGAAACGGCCCAGAACCCGAGAAATGGGACCCCTTCCTTGCCCGTTGATTTCTGCGTTGATGCACCCCGGTCTCCCAGTCAGTGAATTGCTCCTTCTTCGACCTTCATGCTTGTCGTGAATTCCTCTTTTAATGTATTCATGTTATCGTGGAA
>MU868795.1:76242-86865 GCA_036418205.1 Ostertagia ostertagi | reverse complement strand
AAGTTTTTGGCTTTTGTCTATTGTACTCCTGATCTATGCCGCGGAGCAAAAGCGCCGTCCAAATAGCGTCGATTAAGGATGAGCTGATGGTGAGACTTATAGTGCTCTGCATGCTTTAATGCTCCCATGGAGCTCATGTCTGTGTGACTCTCCGACAGCGTGCAGAGCTCCTGGAGAACATTAGAGGCTGAAAGTGCACTCCCGGACACTGCACTTTTCAAGCCGTCTTGCAGCCCGTCTGTGGATACGACCCCCTCCCTTTTCGGTCGGCTGAATACGACCCCCTCGTTGTTCTTTGCGCAACGCAGGGTTGACCCTGCCTGACACTAATGCGGGTTACGGTATACATCCTATGTTTCTAAACTTATAATCTTGTCTTAGCGAGATCCGACAACTGGCGGATTGTCGTATATACGTTTGCCAACTCTCCCCGATAGCCTTCAGATTAGTATCATCATCAGTATCAGTAAAGTTCGCGTCGTCCTCAATTTGTGAAACGTGTAAGGCTGGTGTCAGAGTCCCCGATCCGTCGCATTTTCGCGAGACTCGCGCGAATCGCAAAAATCGCAAGTGCCCATTTGAACATTTGAAACACTGAATATGAAACAAGTAGAATCATGAACAGTCGTCATTCAGCCATCACCAGCAATGGCGGCGGGATTGGAGAGCACCTTGCAGTATTGATCGGGCACTTGTGATTTCTGTGACCCGTCGCGCGAATCGCGCGAACCTGCGACGGATCGCGGACTCTGACATTAGCCTTAGATATCCATTAAAAGTGTTAACAAAACTGCATAGCAGTACTTACCAAGATCGTCCACGATATCTTCAAAAAGACTTTCGTCTAGTGTGCTGCATGTCTTATAACTGAGTTTGCGGTATTTTTTCAGCACTCTGAAAAATCCATTAAAAAGGCGGAATTTCACGTAGGATCCATGATTCCAAAAATTACGCTTGAGCGGACTGCTCTTTTGTCATTTTCCCATCCAACTGTAAAAATGCATAGCTGAACACCTGAAATAACGAAAGGGTGTTGGAGTCTCACAAAGATCTGTCATTTATATGAAAAAGGACACACGTACTGAATTAATGAATTTTCTTGCTGCTGGGGGTAGCTCTAAAAACATTCGTTTCTGCATGTTGAAGAGTCTTCCTTCTCTACCGGGAAGATCTCTCATCTGAAAATCTTTGATCGTGTGAAGAAATACTACTAGTCTTCAGAAAAATTCATTCATTCCTAAAGGGATCGTTCACGAAAAGTTGCTCCCTCCCATTTTTTCCATAAGAGTGCTATTTTGTGGTTACTTCAAAGATGGGATGTGAATCTTTGTGAATAAAAATTATGTTTTTGGGAGGTCAGGCCTTTGAAAACCCCAGTTTGTGGACGGTGGGGACGGAAGGGCGGAGCCAAAACCGGCGCATGGAACGAATGCCGTTTCGCAGCTAGACGCTTCGAGTAAGATCAATAGAAGCGTTCAAATTCAGGGAATAGGGACAAAACGATCGATCGGAGTGGGATGCAATAGGACCTGTTTGCTGTTAAGTTTATTAAGTTTCTCGTATATTGACAAACCTTACTTTTCCTAGTTTCGGTATGTAAAAACTACAACTCACTTTCCCGAATGGTGTTTTTGCACTCATGTACTTTTCCTTGATCAAATGGATAACTGTGTCTGATATTTGGGCAAAGTCCATTATGAGGTTTACTGCGTCATTATCTAGAAAGTTAGAGTATGTAGAGTATGTAGCGCAAGCAAATGGATCATGAGTCGGCATTTTGAGATAACTGTAGAGGACGTGGGGAGGAATGTTACTGCTCACTCACAATTATGCGATAAATTTCTTTATTGTTATTCCTACTTGATACGCTGGTTTCGATGATCATTTAGAGGAAAGTCATCAGATGCGCTTTATTTCTGAACCCACTTGGGTCACAAAGTATAGTTTTCCGTGTCCAGTAAGGTGTGCAAGCAATGCTGACTTATGAACAATGTAAAAAAAGAACCAAGCCATACGAATACTCCCCACTGTGAAAGTGCGGACATATGTGAGGCCCGCATTTTCATTATTTTATTATCGCTCTTGATTATTGATGTCACGTTGGTTACTGAGTTTGCATTTATAATTCACCTCGGCAATGGCAGTAACGTGTATTTTCTCTGAGTGGGTCTCACAAGTATTAGGTTGTCCCATGATTCCTCAACTGTTTTTTTTTTGGAAAGAAAACTCGAAGAAGTCGAAGCGTTAAAATTCGGTAAGAAGTTATGGGACAACTCAATCCATTGAGCTGGTCGCACAAGCTTCGCTTACGGCGTGTGCTCTTAGAAGCAGTCAACAGGATGTGTTCCGATTTCAAAAATTCTACGACTCACTCCTTTCCCTAAGAAGTTTCGACTTGATCTCTCACCGCTACTACCTTCACTACCGTAAAGCCTTTTCCTACAGCACTTGATTCCGAGACTACTTGACAGACTGGAGGCGGTTCGCTCGTAGCTGCTCTAATTTCTTCCAAAATGCCGAAATAAATGTGCTACGAAAATGGGCTAGTGCTCTCTTGCCCAATCCACTCACAAAATGTGCTAAAATTAGCAACAGCCGGCCAAGACGAGCGTACACCCACCCCCCCTCTTCCCCTCACCATCGCACCACCACTGTAATCCGATCGGAAACGATCAGCGAGCCCTCCCCATGGCGGCATGAACGCACCCGCGACCCTGTGAAGATCTCCAAACACGACCTCTTCCACACCAAACAACTAATAGTAACAAACCCAGGAAATACTATCAGCGTTACCGAACCATTTGAGTGGCGCAGTGAGTTGCTCATGGGAGCGCCATGCCTGGCTTGTCTATCCAAGCGGAAGATCCTGGTCACGCTTCTACAAGCTTCATCGCACGGTCCAGGTCAATCCAATCATTAGTGACTTCTACCTACTGCTTCTACTTTTACTACTTGTACATATTACTACTACTACTACTGCTACTACTGCCAACATGCTCTCTCATCTACATATCTATCTCCTCCGGCTCACCATCAGTTCGTCATTGATTTAGTCCAGAAGTGAGCAAGCTTTCTTTGCGTTGTTGACCGATTCTTTTTTTGCTATCGACCATTAAGCCCTCATTTTCATGTGCAAGAACCGCATCAGCTTGATCTTATCGTTATGGCATGCTTTTACTCTTTGACCATTGCTGGTACCAAAAACTCGGATACTAGCTAAGCTGGCGCTGACTGTGGCATAATCACTTCCGCAGTCAAAGGCCGTACCACAGTTTTGGGACTTTTGCAGACTGGAGCGCCCGCTGATGGCGAAATTGTGCACATATGAGGACTTTATAACTTTTACTCTGAAAACAAATCTTTGTAAGTAAAACGATTTACCTGAATAAATCAGTAAGCAACAGAACCTATAGCTGCACGGAATCCGTTGGCCCAGTATACGCACTTCCCAACCAGGTAATTCTGCAGCTCACACTCCTTGTTCCTTTGAGCGGCAGTGGTTTGGTGTTTCTTGCCCTACTCTGTAGCATCTGCAAGTCCACAAACAAAGCGATGAGAGATAGGGAGCATTTACATCAGCTGAAACTAAGTCCAGAGGCAACTACGCGGTTGTTCCACCGACAGTGTTGCGGTTCGGGTGTCCCGCCAACAGGCCACCGCGCACCATACTCGTTCCACCGCGCACGAAAGCAAGAGACGCAGATGCGGCAAAGAGACGAGTTGCAGCGCGTGCTGTGCGATATGAGACGTAGTATGGTACACTCTCTTTAACCTGACGCCTAACCGCTACAGTATGCGCTGCGACTCGTCCCTTTGCCGCGTCTGCGTCTCTTTGCTTATCAGCCACGCGTCCGCATGGAGGCTGTTGGGTTTCACCAACTCTTTGCAGAATCCGCAGAAGACGACGAAACTCGCCATAGCGCAAGTACTCGGATGGACCCGCAGCGCTTCTGCAGAATGCGTCTTGCAGTTTTTCCAACGTATGATCCCCAACCGCTCATTGACTTTATTCCACGAGTTAAATGTGAAGAAAGTGTATTAGTGAATGGTAAATGAATTGCCAATTTATATTTCAACCAGATTGGCCCCCCGGCAACCGCCGGACCTCCCTTCCCTGCGAAGCTTTGCGATCCTCCTCCTCACCTTATCCTCCCCTCCTCCCTTATTGCTCTCCAGCTGTCACTGCACACCTTGTGAAATGACTGAAAGTGTGTTTATATAGCCGTTAAAGGCAAACTCCGGGATAAAACGAGGGACTCACCTGTTCGAGTGTGAAGAGCTGGATGCTAAGTTGATCGAAGGTAATGAAAAAAAGCAGGAAATACCTCCAAAGAACTCCAAAATTAGAAATTCCTCTTCGTTAGTCGCTTACGAACCAGGGCTGGGAAAATTACGTGTTTGGACATGTCTACAGCAACTGTTGGCTTTGTGCCATCAACCGACACGGCCACAAAAAGTCAGCAATGAAAACTGATTTTTCTAGTTTCCCTATTTTTTCTATTTTCTGTGCTTTTTTTTGTTTGCTTCCTATCTTAAAATTTTTTCTTCTCACTAGAATGATGACAACGTTCTCGAAAATGGTCGTAACATAGGCTTTGATGTTGATTTTCGCAGTTGAAATCCGCTAAATATTCCCCTACGACTTTCCAAACAACGGCTTAACATCTAGCGTTCCAGGTGGTTGTTTGGAAGATCACGTAGGACGGTGGGCGGGCTCAATGGGGTTGGGGCGGCGCCAATGCTCCAACCTAGGCTCCTAGCGCCTAAACCTTATCAAAACGCCCCGCCACTTCTGCACATGGTCTGCCCTTGCGTACTGCTGCATATTTGACGGGGAAAACCTAAATTTCGCCAGAAATCCCGGAATTTGCCTTTAAGGTATTATCACAATGATGCTGCAATAATATCTCAACACCCAAATCGAACCATAATCTCGAGAAGGGTGCACTCCCTTCCCCTGCCCATCCCCTTTCTCCCGCTTTGCCCTTTCTCTTTCCTCCCCTACCCCCTCTCCCTTCTACCCTCTCCTCCGGCTGCCACGGCAGCACCATGTAGAATGAGGCTGAGTGTGCTCGATCGGTGTTTATATAGCCGCTGTGGGTGTTATCATGATCATGACATCAACATCACGAAGTGTTGCCCTTCGTACTCCCTGGTTTTGTGAGCGGTTGGTCCGGACGGACAGAACGACACACACGACAAACCGACACACCAAAGTTCTGGTTTATATAATGAAGTGAAAATTCTCATAGCGGGATGGTGTGGTGACAAGAAAGGCGCTACCGGCCATCGCGTGGTCCTTGAATCAAATCCCAGGTCAAATCCAGCATGCGTTTGCTAAATTTCTACAGATTGCGAGGAGCTATGGTTACTACATAAAGCACATTGGAAGCCTAATTTTGAAAATGTCGTAGTCTATCGGTTAAAAGTCAGGTCGTATCACAAATAACTAGTCGGTGTGCGCATCCCGAAAAGGGTAACTTTTAAGTCTCGCACGCCCTTAATGTTGAAATATGTATTTGTGAATATGGTAATTGAATTACCAATTTGTACTATTACATACCATGTTATACCATATTGTACCAATAAGTATTCCAAAAAAATTGTCGCACTGGAGATGGTGTAGTGATAAGTGGGCCGCTAGCGCGCATGTCTCTAGATCAACCGGATCAAACCCCAGGTCATATCCGGCTTACGTCAGTCAAATTTCTATAAATGAATAATTGTTGCTGGGAGTGATAGTTACTACGCTAAAGAAATCGATAACTCAATTCCAAGAAATCCGTAATCCAAGGGTTAAGTTTGGTCACCTGTATCCCTTTCCATCTTTGTCTTCCTTTTCGCCATTGGATTTTTCCGAGTTGTGACTTCAGAAATATCGTCAGTCGTCTCTTCCTCGTACGTGGATTCATCCTGGTTGACATCCAAATTGTTTTCGCTCGTCTCCTCCCTGTTCCTTTTCTTGGTTGGTTCGTCAGTTTTGAGTTCACTCACTGCTGTCTCTGAAGAATGTGGTGGTACCGAACAACCTAAGCGAATAACATTAGAACTTTCCGCTCACACTACAAATTGACAGCGAGCAAAAACTGATATTTATGCGCCAATTGTATGCTAAACCAGCCTTGTTTAGTATCTTTAGCGAAAAGACTGCAGATGTAGAGAACAGGTAGATAAGGCAATAACCAGGGTGAATAACGGTCAAGGATTCCTAGACCACGAATCTGTGCTGTGCAAGAGTAAAGTGGAGTGAATGTACGCGCGGAGAGCACAGACGGCTCGCGCATGGCGAGTGTGAATGTCGGCGCGAAACTGTTCATGCAGAAATCTTCGACAAGCTATTGAGGAATCCTCGACCGATATTACCCTTGACAATGACTGCCAACGTTGGACATGGTTTCCCTTTACACAGCAACACAATTCTGTGGTCTTCAGGGTGGTAATCATTCATTGACATTAGATGGGATTTTCCTCATCACCACAGGCTAAACAATGCGATGTTTACCTGCTCTAAATGCGTTTTTTTTAACTGTACATCGACGATGCTGTTCTGAAGCTAGTAGCGACAGAGTCAAGCCAGCTCGGGATAGTTAAAGACTCTGGCCTTTTTGCACCAGTAAGAGTTGTTGAAAAAGCCTATTTCTGTCTGCATTCAAGAGCTGTTGAGATGACCAGCTGATGGGACTATTGTAATGCACTGCATAAGAAGGTCATTCAATCGCAGGGAAATTCATGTCAAGAAGTCGTTTTGAGTAGCTGTTACGTTCTCTTCATTTCTGTGACGACACGACACCGGACGGCGATCAACCACTAGGTTGTCCTGAAAGTTTGTGAGTATTTGGACCTTCTTTGGTCCCCCTTTATCAAGCACAAACACTATCTATCGCCAGTATATGTACTATCACTAACAGTGACTTTTTGCCAACGACTACAGAATACAGGCCGCTTCACTCCCAGAAGCTGGCGGGTACAAGATGAAAAAGGCCCTGAGGTTGTTTTTGAGGTGCTTACGGAAACCATATTCGCCCGCAACGTGATCGCTGAGCATGAAGAACAGAGGTCCTCGAGAGAGGGCCGATCAGCGCTACACGGTGGACATGGTAGCACTTTTCAGCTGAGCTTCGATATTTACAGTCTCATCAGTACGCGTGGTCTCGGTTGTTGTGGAGCGGAGATGTTTTTTGAGTTTAAATACAATCGTTGAAATCTCACTTCAGGTACCGATCGGTTTGCCGTGATCTCTGTTGTTGATCACACAAGACTTGACTGCTTTCATAGCTGTAATGAGGAAGAGGTTTCACTTGGTTAACCAGAGACCGCTAAAAGAGGCACAGCATGACCTTGAGTTGCATTTGTCCATATTCCGGTCTTTTTTCTGGATCCAGTCATGAGACTTCTGCTTGCGGTTGTCACAACTGCAGCACGGCTTTGTTGAACTAGTGGAGTAGGAAGCAGGCGATTGATAGAACTCATGTCGCACTTATCAGTGTCAGTTCATGCGGGAGAGTTTAGCAGAGCTTCAACTCTTCTACGTAGGAGTAAAATCTTCTGTGAACTGTGCATTTGGAACGGTGGGTTGTGTAGGTCACATAGCAGATTATCTCGTGCGAAATGACTCAATGAGAGAGCGTAGCCTTCCCAAATCCGACACCGATGAACTTCCTGATTTTGGGTTTTTCTCCAGGATGTAGTATCATGAGCGAAAAACGTCCATCTCTTGTGATACCGCATGGCTGGTAACGACAAGGAGATGCATCGGAAATGTATCGCAAATCTCACTTCAGGTACCGATCGGTTTGTCTAGGTTTGTAGTAGAGGCTTGAAAGAGGCTCTCTTCTTTTCTAACTTCAAACTCGAAGAAGGCGACTAGGACGGGCATGATTCGTTACGTTACTACACATTGTGCCATCTCTGTAGCCCACAAAAAACTATTGTAAAGTGTTAAAGAAGGTCGTGGGTTGAGATCCAGACAATGCTCACGAAATTATGGAACTTTCCCAATATAGGGATAACAGCATTTGTTGATAAATTCAACGCCAATTGCAAGAGAACTTATTATTACTACGGAAGAGAAGTGACAATAGACGAACCGCTCATCCTCTTGAGAGGACGCATAGGGTTTTGACGGTACATACCGTCGCAAAGACTTAATTGTAGACTTCAAAATTTACTTGCCTGCGAGTGCTCTTAGTGCCTGTAGTGCACTCGCCTGGAGTTTCCATGAAAAAGAGGCAGATAATCGTGATTGGGTGGTCAGACAATCCGAAGACGAATTCTAGCCAAACCTGGGGTTCTAGCTTGATTGCGAAGAAAAGGAGCACTCGTGGGTTATCATTTCCCAGACAGTCACACTATTGTTGAGTAATAAGAACGACGTTGGAGCGGTGAGGGAGGGAGTTGCATTTGGAAGTACTACCTTGTTGATCTCAGATGATGCATACAGGCAGGCTTTGAGCCATTTCTGAAGTGTGTTGGGAGGGGTAGTTATGTCTCAATATCAGCCTTTAGTAATGGGCTGATGAATAAGCGGGTGACTGCTCAATATCAACGTTAGGTCAAAGTTTCAGAATAGCCTACAAATTCGGCTTACGAGGTAGTTCGACTCTCTGATCACAAATATCACACTTGTTCTGAACGAATATATCTACCGCCTGCGCTATGAGCGCCATGTAAGCAAAATTGACTTGAAGTTATTAGGAATTGCTTTCAGATCCTCAATACAAGTAATTGTTCGCATGCGCTATTCTAATAACAATGCCCAGAGTCATTCTAGCTATGTCACTGGAATGGAACAACAACAAGCTCGCCAAGGAATCGGGTCCATGACCTTCTTGTGTGGCCAGGTCACTGCCGCTACGCTTATCTGCTTCATAATTATGTTTAAAGAACAGTCACCTTGTTTTTATTGGCTAGGTATACCAAATATCCTTCCCTAGCTTGTGAGAATCCGTCGCCGAGAAGAACCCACTAATTGGGAAACCAGACAAAATTGAATGAAGAAAACAAGGAGAAGCTCTGTTTGTTACAAGGAACTCTGCGAAGAGAAAAGACGGACGTATGCTGCGATGCATATGAGGAAAGTTAGCACTTGGTGTAGTAGCTGTTACAAATATTACGGCATCGAGGTTTCCAAAGTCATCATAAGCGAAGTGTATATTTGTTCTGCTAATAATGTTGAAACTTGTTTGGGCAAATGATGAATTATTTGCCATGAACTGTCGGCGGTCCCGTGCGACCGACTTAGTGTGGTCCTCCAGCAGTCCGCAAGGTTTTCGATAGGATAAGAATGCTGAAGTTTTTAAGGGTGCTGTATATCATCTTGGCCTTGTAATTGTAGAACATTCTACAGCCATTACGGGTGCTTCTCCGAGTCTTCACTGTTGCGATAGTTCATAGTCTTCCTTGATTACCACTCCATAAGACTCGGACATTAGTTGGCAATTGTCTGCTCGGCGCTCATGTCCTTGGGGGGACATCCCAGTGAGTGAGCCAATTACTGTACTTGGGACTGAGCCTAGGCAGGGGAAGGGATTCTATGGGAAGATGCAAGCAATATGTGTGCTCCCTGGCGTTTCTCCCCTCTCCTGGGCTTAGTCCCAGTGTCACCTGCCATCGGCCTTGTTGCTGATGCCCCCCCCCCCAAGGACAGGAGCGCCGTCTGCTCTTTATATGTTTGCACCTCAGCAAACAAATTCGACTATTTCCGAAGGGATGTTGACGACTTCCGAATCCTGTCCATTTCCACAATGTGGAGATGGCAAAGGCTTTCCGTTTCTTAGCGTTCTTTTTCTTTCAACGCTCAATTAAATCCTGGCTCCTTCTGCAAAATCAGCAACACATTGTACTCTATCACGAGCCTCCTTAATAGCCTTTTGTACGAACGAGATCAGAATTTCCTGTCGAGCGTTGTGTTGCGTCTAGGCTTTTTCGATCGCTTAAGTGGAAAGGAGCGGTTCTTCGTATGCTACTGAGTATGAAAATGCTCGACAAACGCTCGCTTCTGGTTGTCATGAACATCTTATCATTATTTCACCTGAGAACATTCGTCTGCTTCTCCGTTTTGCACAACTTATAACCACCAGGAACCCCATATGAAGAGTTTTCTGGCCACCCATATGTATGGCAACAAATTATGTCTTCCTTATCGGAGAGGTTGTGCCGAGAGTTATTGTGAACCAAAACTTTTTTTCGTTCGAAGGAATTTCCAACTTAATGGGATGAAATAGTGCTGAAAGCGAAAACAATACCACAATACCATTCTTGTCGTCGCATTTCCCGTGAACAGCAACATTGGCCCGATCTAAGCACGTCACAATGATGAACAACCACACCACCAGATGAAGCATTGGCAATAATGGTACGTCAGCACCTCAACAATTTTTCGCAGTCCTCAAGTGATCTGGTATCATTTTCATGTATTTTTGAATTACGGGACTATTCCTCCCGTCTCATCCTCACCAGGCTCTCAGGGTCCATCATTACATTACACACAGAGAGCCCATACACCCTACAATCCCCCCACGGGTCGCCTAAGCTTAGTCCCAGGACTTATCTTTCAAGGGATGTCGTTAGAAGGGTTGGCACTCTTTTCAGAAATGGTTTGTTGCATCCTGTAGAGGCTCTCAC
>MU868795.1:47698-58932 GCA_036418205.1 Ostertagia ostertagi | reverse complement strand
TTCGAACTTTTCATCGCGCAGGGTGCCGCTGTTAAAGGAATCTTCCACGGAAAAACCTCCGCCTCCATTACCACAGAAAAACGACACCTTAGGCCCCTAGCCTCATGAGCATGGTTCCCCCCCCCCCCCCCCAGGAGGCCCGTCGCGCGGCAAGAAGGCAAAGTCAGCGGACGAGTCGCGCGCGTACTATAGGGATTTCGCGTCAAGTTAAATAGAGTGTCCCATTGCACGTCCTACATCGCACACCACGCGCTGCAACTCGTCCGCCGACTCTGCCTTCTTGCCGCGCGACGGGCCTCCTGGGGGGGGTACCCCATGAGCATAGCAAAAAGAAAACATAAGCGTTAGTTTCGATAATACTAATCCTACACACAAGACAAAATGATCACTCTTTCCGTGGAAGATTCCTTTAAGGTATCGTTTTCTGTGGTAATGAGGGCGGAGCTTTTTCCGTGGAAGATTCCTTTAATGAAAGTTTTACGGCAAAATATCCCCTAGATATCCTCTCCATTAGAAGCAGGTCCTCTTTCACTTTCCTCACCGTTCTTCAAAGTAAGACATCTTCGATCACTGTTGAGCTCAAGAGGAGCCCAAGGTAATCGTTCCGGCCTGAAGCTGTTACGGAACTTCTTAAAGCAACAGTTCAGGAACGGTTTCGCGGGAAAAAACCACCAATAATGAAGTTGTAGATGAAAACCAGACGATTAATGTATGAAAAACTGGAAAAAAACGTCGGGGAGGGTCTTTAGACAGGTACTCTCCCTCTGCCGCTCAGCAATGGATAAAGACGCACGTTGGACGAGTTGTCTGAACGTGCCCGCTGTAAACGCGCTCCATTTTTCAATCAATTTTCCCTGTGGTCCCAAAACGAGCACGATTGCCGACGCGTCCAATGACGGCCGGCAAGGGGGCGGGATTGGGGAAATCCCCAAGAACACCCATGTTTGAGGGACTTTCCACCCTGTTTTTGAGTTTCTGAGGTAAGTTCGTTTATTATTTCCACTGCATATGTTCTTCACTAGGGCTCGTGTATCCCTCAGTAGTAGTGGCATTGAAATTTTCGGACCCTCCCTGAACTGTTGCTTTAAACGTTGACGATATCGTTGTTTGGCATTTTGCACCTCGTGGGACAGGAGGGATCTGCGAGCACGCACGGTCTCACGATTCCTTTACTTCCGTTTTTTCATGTTTGTTAAAGGAGGATTTTACGATTAGAATGGAGGTCGAGGAAGAAGGATTCGGACCTCCTGAGGGTGCGAACTGATGCGCAATTCGCATCGAAAAATTTGACCTCGGCGACCTATTATGCCTCAAAGTTGGCGGGTCTGGCGATCTCCGCCCACCGACCAGCTGATCACTCGCCGCAGATCTATACGTGGTGAGTGATTAGATAGTGAGAGCGTAGTGTTGAAGAGGGCACAGCGATGATAGTCGCATCAATGCTCAAATCAACGGGCAAGGAAGGGGTCCCATTTCTCGGGTTCTGGGCCGTTTCTCATGGTTCTTCCTTCTTTCGTGTACCAACTCACCATCCCTGAGTTAATTTGAAATGGGTTGCCTTCCCAGCGTGAATTCGTCCTTTAAAATGCACAAACAACTTGAATCTCATGGAATTATTTCGGCAAGGATGAAAGCATAAAGGTTAACTGTATAAATGCAGTAGATTTTTGTTTAGAAGAACGCATAATGACCACGAAGAAGCAAAAAACATCACTTTCGCTGCGAATGAAGTTAAAAGCATTTATTTCTAAGTTTGGGTCTCATCCAGTAAGGGGGGCATCAAGTGGCTGCCCTCACCCCCCCCACCCCCTAGACTGCCTACACTCCCCCTGGCGCACAGGTTTCTCGAAGTACGGGACCCCGTGAGCCAGGGGGAGTGAAGGCAGTCTAGGGGGTGGGGGTGAGGGCAGCCACTTGACGTTGCATCACAATGCCCCCTTACTGGATGAGACCCCTAAGTTCTTCCATCAAATACAAATATCTGAAATTCACAGAGTTTTGTATTAACTGCTTCTACAATCTTTCATATGAATGTTACGACAGTGAAAGGAATACTAGGAAAGAATTGAAATGAAAGTTTTGTGCGTTCAGAAAATCTTTGCTAAATCAAGGGATATTTGACCACTCTGGCTGCCATGTGGTTTATAGTTATGCTAATGTATTATCTATAGAATGAATACAAAAAACTCGAGAAGAAGGAGCGCAAGCTAAATCTCTTAACTGACGTATTGTTTCCTCAGAGCAGCGGCTCTGAATATGCAAGACCCCTTCCGACCAGTGTTTCAGATAACGTCGTAAAGGTCCATGATCCGCCGAGGACCAGTTGAGCTCGAACCGTGCACAAGGTTCCCATGGCAAATTCTTGTGATGTCTTGGTGCACAAAGCTATTACAACATTTATTGATAGACCAGTTTCGGCTTCGCACGCTATCGCGCGCATGACACGGAAAGCTTTAGTGAAATTGGAACAGCAGTTAGGTTCCACCGCTAAACAGTACTGCTTCCGTTAAATGCGTTCGCTGATCGTTGCATAGGCTGCCCATTTTAGCTGAAGCTCACCGTTTGATAAGCGCAGTGGAGTGCGCAGCTAAAGTGATGTCTGTAAACAACCACCATGCTGTCAAGATAATTTAGCGGTCGAATAATATCTAATGCTGATGAAGTTGAAATAGAAATCCCCAGTACTCATTATCGTATTTCTTCGAGCATCCCATTCATTCTTAGGAACTCACGGGAGCTGTCGGGAGACGTTGACGATGACAACGCAAAGGAAACGATATTGCAATGGAATGCGTTATCTGGAATCTGGTTCTAAGTGACCTCTATGTTCTACGCATATCGCTATTATCAGTCCTTATCAGCCGTTATCACTTTCTGTCTCCACCGAACATGTTCCCGTCCCACCCTGTACATCACTTCTTGGAACCAACGCCCCACTGCTGCTGGGACGCGCGCTATGAATTTCGTAAAATTTGCATTCCGGCGCCTCTTATCAGCTTTATCAGTCGTTATCACCTTTCTGTCCCCCACCCAATGTTCCCGTCCCATCCTTACATCACTTGGTAGAACCAACGCTTCACTGCTGTTGGGACGCTATGAATTTCGTGAAATTTGCGTTCTAGTCTCTTATCATCTCTCAATAGTCCTTGCCTACTTTTCTATACCCCACCGAAAATGTTCTCGTCCCACTCACTTCATGGTACCTAAAAGACAGCGCTCTATGAGCTACGTAGATAGGTGGTGGGCGTACAACGCCAACCGCGCCAAGGGTGAGCCATGCTGGACCGCCGAGGTCAAATCTTTCGCTGCCAATTGCGCGTCGGTCAGCACCCTCAGGAGATCCGCTTGTCTTCCAACTATGTCGAATTTCCTCCTCTTGACCTTCGAAGCAGACCTGTTCTCACCGTTCAAGCAAAGTGTGAGTGACTGTGTCTGGAAGTGGTGTGGTCTTCTTTTCCCCAGCCTGTATATTAGGTTGGAAGGAAAGTTCCTTAACACTCAATTCGCGCTCTTTCTGGATTTCTCCCGAATGCTCTGGAATCTTCCATGGGTGGTATATAGTAGGAGTGGACCGTGCTACGTACGGTGATCAAATCAGCTTTCCCAATAATGGCGTTTGCATGGCACTAAATCAACTTTTCCCGCCAGACACTCCGAGCGCTCATTCTGTAAGAGCTCCGCCTAGAGAGATCTGCCCACCAGAGGTGGTCAGGATCAGTCCCGGGATAGGCCTGGGCACGTTCTCTCACATGGCGGTTTCGGCTTGGTTTAAACGCTCCGCAGCGAAGACTTTGATCTTTCTGACGCAACACACGACTACTGCCCATTTTGACGTTTGACGGTATTTCCCACGGGTGATGATCTGTCTGGAGGATTGACGAGTACAAGGGCTTCACAATGCTAGCTGCTCGAAAAGATTGCAGAAGAGCTTCGCCGAATATAGCGACAAGTCAACCTGCTTCACGACAACGCGCAACGTCGCGGGTGTTCGGTCTCAAGCCACAAGACTCTGAAGCCAGGCAGGACCGCGGCTGCCCGTCTGCCATATTCGTCAAACCTATCTATATACACCTCTTCAACCTTTCCTGCTCGCTTGCTCATTACCTGGAGAACAGGAAGCTCGACGACGTAAACGAGCGCAAATCCGACACCAGAAGGTTGTTTGGCAAAAATCTTCCTAATTTCTAATTTCT
Organism: Ostertagia ostertagi; assembly: GCA_036418205.1. Taxonomy (NCBI): domain Eukaryota; kingdom Metazoa; phylum Nematoda; class Chromadorea; order Rhabditida; family Trichostrongylidae; genus Ostertagia; species Ostertagia ostertagi. The sequence goes on along the minus strand of MU868795.1, from coordinate 54,739 downwards.
GCGGTGTCACCCAAATGCCCGAAGGTTGGCGTAGTGTTGTTGTATCTAATGGTCAATATGTTATGGATCATTGAATAAATAAAGAATAAAAAAAATAAATTCAAAAATTGAGCTACAAGTGTTAAGGAACTTTCCTTCCAACCTAATTAAAGCCGACCAAACGAGCATAAAAAATACAATGACAAGGAAGACGTGTAATCGAAGAGGATTTATTAGTTAATGTAAGGTAAACAGCTAAAGCATTTCGTTTTAGTTCTCTTCTTCTTCTTCACATCCACCTGAATGAAAACCATCAAGAGCAACGTTGTTTTTTTAGTTCATATGTGCTTGTTCATTCATTCATCCCTTCAACGGTGGCAAATAAATAAGATGGGATCGGAAAAAAGAGAATTCCTAGCCCCATAGCGATAGCTGCATATATGATCACATGTACTGTGATCTACTGTATTTGACTAGTTTAGATCAGACTGAACTCCATTGAATCTATCTTGATCCCGAAGGAAATCAAATTGTCTGCAAATTTCTGTCGTCTAGGCTGAGGTCTTCCACGACACCGTTGAACAGCGCGTGTTTGTGATAGTGTTAGTGAATCTTCGTATAGTCCTGTTCACGGATGTCCAGTTATCAGTGTAGTCCCGTGTGTTCTTTGCGATCCCGGTGGGAAATTGAAATTTGAATCCGCTTTGAAATTAGATGCCACCAGGGCTGACTCTCCTGACACGAGTGTGGCTCCCCCCACCGCCCGTGTGAGACGGTTCTTCTCATGAGCATGGTCAATCCGTCGGTTCGCACCATTGACAGGGACACAATTGTGATTGTTCAAGACGAAGGGAGTCCGCATTTCTGGTTGAGCGAGTTCAGAACCCGTCTCAGCTAAAAAAATTCTTGCATGCTCTTCCCAACACGCATATGTCAGTTGTGATCACTAGAGACAACATACAAAGTTTCACGCACAAAGATTCAGTTTCCGAAGAGAAACAAACTTACAAAAATCACACTCTATGGACAATCGAAGGTAAGTGGCGCGGAGCCAAAGGCGGGGCATGGAAAGAAGTCCGCCTTGGGCTACGTATCAGGCGCAATGAAAGAACCGGGTTAGCGTGCGATTTTGAAGAGCATTGTGTGAGATGGTAATGCAAAGTAAAAAGGCCGAAAGAGTTCTAGTGAGTGTTCTGCATGAACACTGGCAGTTCATCGATCACGCAAGGGTTTATGGAGTTACTTGAAGTGTAGACTCAAAGAGAAGTTGCGTTGGTTACTAGACTAGAGAATAGCGGGGATGCCCGAGCCAGTTTCAGCAACATAATTCATTTCAAACTTATAAATTCGCAAGTTCCGAAAAATCTTCTGCACAACAGGCTGTATTGTTGAACATCAAAAATGTGCCAGGAAGTTTAACAAATTATCTTACTGACAGAACTTTTGCGGCAACCAACATACTACTAGAGGTAATGGTGATAAGTACCTGACCAAGAATCTGTGGACGCAAGCTACCAAACTTAGTAATTTGAATGGCGGATACATCTATGTTCTGCAAAAAAAATACGTAGCATTTACCAAGAGCATCTCCAATATCCCCGAAATTGCTGTCATCTAGAGATTTGCATACGCTTAGAGGTAGTTTGCGGTATTTTCTTAGCACCCTAAACATGTTTGTTGAAATCTCGTTCAATCACTAGAAAAACGTTGTTTTGTTCTTACGCGTGAGCTGACTGCTCCCTTGTTATTTTTTCATCCAATTGTAAAAATGCAAATCTGAAAACCTGAAATATGGAATGCTTCCGAACTTTTGCAATGATCAGGCGTCCATATGAAGTTTCTCTTTCTCACCGAATCTATGAATCTTTTTGCTTTCTTTGGTAGAGCTTTGTACAATTTTTTCTGCAGATTGAAAGCATGCCCTTCTGTTCCGGGAAGATCTTCCATCTTAAAATATTTGTTTACACAAAAGTATTACATTAGGCTAAGTAATGAGTAATTGCCGATTTGACAAAAATTTTCAAAGATGGAGAATTTTTTTGAGATACCTTAATCAAGGGCCATATCCACCACAGATGTGCACAAGTCAGAACTGTTAATCCGCAAGTTAATGGGTACATCTCTCGAAAAACTTCGCAATTTGAAGATGAATCTCAAGAATCATTGGACGTTTGTTTTGAGCTGCTCGCGATCATCGTTAAGGAAACGAGCAAGCAAGAGGATCAACTGGTGATTTGTTTGGGAACCATCAATGGATTATAAAGAGCGAGAGAAAACATGAGGCTAAGTTTTTGTATAGTATTCTGGCATACACTTGTTTCGTGTGGGTTGCAAGTTGCCGCGCAGTGGAATAATTTCATGTACTGGAAGCCTTAATTTTGCGATATCCCAAGCATACTCCGCGTAAATTTCACCAAGGGGCTGGTTGTCGCTGCTGATCTGCGAGCTCCCACTGTTGCCAGTTCAATAAAAGCGCCACTGAAGTAAATTCTAGGTCTTGGTCAAGCAAGGAAGGAAGAATGTCTACAATATCTGCACTTCAGTAAGAACAGGACCATTCGCGCGGAACCATAGCCAATGTGTTCTGTAGACGTTCTGCCATGGAAATACTGCACCGCACTCCACATGGTGGAATCAACTCCGCACCGGCGAAGAAACGAATCTAGATTGAGAACCTTTGACGAGTTAGCCGGTGTTTGTCAGTGTCTTGACACTTCGCTCTCGAATTGACTTCACAAACAAACACCGAATCGCATTTTAGCAAGCATTGGGATTATGTAAACACGTCCTGTTTCAAAAGATTACACCAGTCATTCATTTGTATGATATCAATTGCATAGTCGCAAAAATGGTGAGAGGCATTTCTTAGTTGAGTAATAAGTAATTGCCGAGCTTTGTTACCTCGTGTCTTTATCACACCCACTCCGCAGTGTGAGAGACTGTTCGGATCCGATGAAAGGGTTCAGCAGGTGAGTGCGCCCTAAGGCAACGTCTCAGACCTACCAACTGAATCGTATTAAAGGTTGCAGAGTTTCTTGAGCGAAGGCAACTCAAGGCACAGTATCCGCCAAAAGATGCGTAGACCTTCAGTCGACGCACTGTGGGCACCCTTTGGGTAGAGCTGGGGAGATGGTAATTATCACGAGTTTGGAGGACGGTGCATACGAAGGAAGCATGTATCGCTCCAAAGTGTCGACTTGGATTGACAAACGTTAGTGGTGACGAAGCAATCAACTAACAAACAAAAATACAGAAACAACTCTGATATAAAAACACCACCAACACATGCGCAGTCTATCATACTGCAACAGTGGGAGCTCGCAGATCAGCAGCGACAACCAGCCCCTTAGGTGAAATTTACGCGGAGTATAATATATCGTAAAATTAAGGCTTCCAGTACATGGAATTATTGCGCCAACTGGCAACCCACACGAAACAAGTGTATGCCAGAATACTATACAAAATCTTAGCCTCATGTTTTTCTCCCGCTCTTTATAATCAATGGCTCATTGCCATTGTCCATCATATACATAAATGTAGATTAGGACTTTGTGATTGAAGGGTGATCTGCTATGTGTAAAGGGTACGCGGTGCGTGTACCCCGCTTCGGGTCTCCGTCTCGGATCCCCTTTTTAGATGTCTAGGGAACAGGTCCCTTCCTTTTTGGCTCGGTAGAGAATAGTGACTTACACTTTATTCTTCGGTAAGTAGCAGTACAGAATAGGCGATCGATCAGCAGAATCCTCTGACGAAATTTGATGCAAAAAGCAGTCATAAGAGATCTCACCGGTTTTATAGCGTTGGCCCTGAAGGGATGGAGCTTACAGACTTACAGAGTACAAGAGAGTAACATATCCATATAGACACAGATCAAGAGAGAGCTCTGGCCGGCAGCTCCGCGCGCGGGAAATCAATCTTGGGCTATTGCGAATTTGAATTGAGGAAAACAAGTAGGCAATAACAGATAGGCACTATACAGTACAAAGAAAGCGTAGTGGTAAAATAAAGGTATATTTCACAACTCTTAAATTATGATTACATTATTTACGTCTTTACATGTGTACAATACTGCTACTAATTTTTGTTCAATCGACGAATGCGACGCAGTCAGTCCGTCGCAACCGTCGCCTCGCCATAACTCGTGAACAAATGGCGAGGTCATTCGAAATCTATACCACTGGATAGCTCTGCTCACGAAGAATCCAATGGTTTGGAGGACTCCTGAATTCCTCTACATTTTTCACTTCATTCATGAAATTTATCAAATTACCTGAGGCTGACTCATTAGCGAGCGTCGCTCGCTATAATTATAACCAGAGGGGAACAGATAATAGTAGTATTTAGCGAGTAATAAAGTTATTATATTACTCCTATGTAAAGTGAAAAAGAGACTGTTGTGTTCTTCAGATGGTGCTCGTCATTTTGATACCGAATTCATCCCAGGTGGGTCAGCTTTGTTGAATGTCATTTTTGCATGGAAAAGCTCCTTTGAGCCGAAGTATAGTAAAACTAATAGGATCTGAGCCTTGTCACTGCAATTTCCTTTTCTACAGAAGCTTACCCTCATTGACGAAAAGTTTTTGAACGTTGCCTACCTGGTACCGGCTGTCAATTTCGAAGCCCTGAATCAGAGGAAAATTCACATTTTTTCATGGAAAGAAAACAGTACAAAAAGTATACCATTAGAATCCTCGGAAAAATGCTTTACACTCATATGAATTGCAATTCACAAAATTCTGTATGATTTTTCGAGTTTCATCGCGGCCATCTCTCCTGTGTTGCGTACCAACAACATAATTAAACGAGTTTTCAATCCGCTGACCTTCGCTTCTTTTTTAAAGGGCACATTGCTCGTTAAAGTCGTTGGCTCGACGTTCGCAAACATTGTACGTAACCCCAGGAAGGTGCAGCCATGATGCGCAAGCACTTCCACTGCCTTATTAGGCTGCTTGCATTGGTGGGCACAACGGACTACTTTGATAACGACTGAGGCTGGAAACAGGAGTGTGTGATTGCTTGATGTTTAAAGTGTTAGTACATGATATGCCGTAGTTTGCTGCCAACTTTCCATATTTCTGAACATCTTGTAGATAAATTGCTGAATGATTTATTCAAATATTATATGAGAACACAGCCGGGGAAATATTATACAATCTAAATAGAATACTAATGTGATCAGAGCGTCCTTAGTCAATCAGTTAGTTGTTTGAAGTTGGAGAGGTTGGAGAGGATATGGCAATGCATTCCAGATTTAACGAAGCTTTTCGACAATAATTCTGGAATTTATTGTGGCTAACACATTATTACTTGCCTCTGAAAGTTATTCCTTCCCCTCGCTTCACAACACGCTCCATTCATTCGTGATGCCACCAATATATCGTGCGACTTCTGATGTCTACGTTTTCCAGTACTAAGCTATGGCCACCTTCATCCCATCCAAACTACGATCTCCTTGCTTCCTAGCAAAGCTTATCAAAATTGAGCTCGTGCAAAGTAACAAAATCAAAATACGCTCATCGCTAAAGGATACCTGATGCTATTCTTCATCTTACTCCACACAAATTTCAATGGGATTCAGATCTGGGGATTCCGTGGGCCAGTCCGCTGCAATCCCCGAATTCTTCAGTTCGAATAAACACAAAACCCTACATTGTGTCAATGGTGACGAACTTTTGGGGAAGAGAACGGAAAAACGATATTTGTTGCATATTTGCAAAACAAACGTTTTAATCCTTGGATTTGAAGGGAAGGTAGAATTCTACAATGCAATTCACAAACGATAGGACACGTTCCAGGTAAAATAGCAAATTGGGTGGTCTCGAAGAGAAATACCGTCCCAGATATGGACATTGGCGGGATGCTTCGGCTCTGTTCCTCACTCTTGAGTAGTGGTCCCTTGTTTAACGAAACAGTATCTAGTACAGCAATTGACTGAAAAAAGAACCGCAATAATCCAAAATTGCATCAGCTCCCAGTAGACATATTCTTGCTTTGAATTCTCTAAATGCGAGTAGAAGTCGAGACGAGCCTGTGTATTGCTGTCCCGTATCGTGTGCAATACTTACTCGGCGCCTCCTTGAGTCCTCGGCGCTGTTTAAGCTTTCTTATGTATGCTGCACTGACGACGATCTCACGCGTTTCAAGGCGGTTTGCGACACCCTGTGTGAAGTTGTAGAACTATTGTGTGATAGCACCTTTCAATTTCCAGAATAATTTCATTGAAGTGAGCTTAAACGAACACGTTCAATCAATCAAAAATAAGACAGCTTCTTACAAACCAAGAAGTGTTCGCGATGTGAAGGGCTTCCCAGGCGGAGATACTCCTTCGAATCTCTTGTGTATTACACTGATGAAGACGGCACAGCAAAACTCAAGTTCAACTCCTTATTGATTGAGAGAACTGATTTTCCTTGTTGCCGGAGGACGACGATGGTGCTGATATGATTGTGAAGTTTCTCACTCATTGATAATTGTAGTAACGACAAAAAGAGCAGTGGCAAACTATTGTGTATAAAGAGGAACAAGCCACAACGAAGTGCAAAGGGTGACGGTGTGGCCCATCAGGAATGTCGGAGCGATGATGATGAAGATTCAGGAGGATAGACCTCGTTCAAGACTCAAGGAAACACCTGACGACAAATCGCGATCCCTATCCCATCGACCTCTCAATGCCTTCAACTATAGAACAGTCTGGCTGGTATAAAGCCAAGAACAAAATGCTTGTAAATGTTCGTCTTTGAAGACGGCGTTCTCATATAATGTAACTAGACAGCCAGCACTCTACCGCGCATTCCGTCCTGCTCGGCGTTTTCGAATTGGGCGCCAACCACGACCATCTCCTCTCCCCTTCATCATGAGTCACCCCCATCACCTTAGCCTAACGCTCGCAAACGCGGTTCTCTGTTAGCGCGCACTCCCTCGCCCTTACGCCTCCAACCCCGACTCTCTCCCATCGCATGCTCTCTCGCACTGCGCTGCTCCTCCGATCGGCATAGCCCATGTACCCCCTCTCGCATCGCGTGCTCTGCTCCCTAATAAACAGTCGGACACACACACACCACA
>MU868795.1:1686-39618 GCA_036418205.1 Ostertagia ostertagi | reverse complement strand
CGAGGCGTTGAGGACAATTTGGAAACACGACCCCCCTCCCTCCGCCAGAGGCCGAAGTCCATGAAACGACCCTCTTTAAAAGCCGAACTATGGAAAGGTTATCAATTCTCCCCCAAAACTGTTCATAAAAAAAGCCCTGCTATCACACCGTCAACCGAAAATTCTTTTAAAAAGTACAAAAGTGAAAAGTCAAAAAATTAATCATTATTGATGAGTCCTACCAAACGAGCAAACGAAAAAAGCAGCAGAAAACCTCAAACTACTCACTAAAAATGCATACTATGACAAACATCTCTTCTTTATTTATTTCTTTCACAAGACTTACCAAAATTCAGTACTACACAGAGTACGGTTATCAATTTACACGTCCCCCTTCAGTTGAAAGAAGCCGTCTTAGCCAGCTGCGTGCTGACTGATCTTTGGCGTTGGCCGTGGAGCAGCTTATCTACTATTGAAATTTGAACAAATATTCAAATGATTATAACTTTCTTCAAATATGACGAATTTTCAATCTGAAAGCAGATTTGGGAGTTTTGTAAAGAGCTCTTTCTAATCAGTATTGAAATACAAAAAAATTTATAAGAAATAACAAATTTAGATCGATTAACGAGGAAAATTCATGATGAGCACGAGTTTTTACACTTTCCGAGGCCGTAACTTGCTCCCTTTTCATCATTCCCGGAAAGTTAATATGTCAGACAAAACTAGAAGATTTTCTCTATCAAATGGTGCTAAAGCAGCTTTATATGTCCACTATTCAAAAAATGGCCACGTTGAGGATTTTTGCAAAATTAACGAGGAAAATTTTGATGAGTGCGAAGTTTTACGAATTAAACAACCTTTTCATAGTTCGGCTTTTGAAGAGGGTTGTTTCATGGACTTCGGCCTCGGCGGAGGGGGGGGGGTCGTATTTCCAAATTTTCCTCGACGCCTCGCTTGACCCTGCTTGAAGTGGTCGTGCGTGATAGCTCTGTGCCGTTTATTCTTACCGAACTGTGTTCGCTCAAGTCGGTTGTCAAGTACTCGGTCTTTTTGACATTCAACCTGAGTCCGAACATCGCTAGGCGATCGGACCAAGCTTGCACTTGTTGCTCGAGCGAGTTTTTGTCTTCGCAGGCGAGCATCACGTCATCAGCATAGAGAAGCGTCCATGGAGCCGGTTTCTGGAGATCTCGTGAATGGCATCCATGACGACAACAAAAAGAGTGGGGATAAGCGCAGAGCCTTGGATGTACCCCAACAGAGATGGGAAAATTCCATCGATGTGCCTGCTGACGTTTGCACTCGGCTCTTTGGACTCGAGTAAGCATGCGAACCCACTCAATAAGCTCTTCGGGGACGCCATGTTGTCGTAAAGCATACCATATTACGTCACGCGGAACGCGATCGAAAGCCTTCTCCAAGTCTAGGAAGGCAAAATGCAGAGGCTTCCGTTTCTCGCGATGTTTTTCTAGCAGAAGGACGAGCGGCATGTATGGCATCGATGGTACTGCAGCCGCTTACAAATCCACACTGGTTGGTGGTCAGCTGCACGATGTCGCGAATACGACGATCTACAATTCGCTCAAAGATCTTCATGCTGTGCGAAAGCAGGCGAATTGGACGGTAGCTCGTGCAGTCTGCAGGGCTGCCCTTCTTCTTCCAGATGGGAATCGTCGTGCTTTGGCACCAACTCTCAGGCACTTTCTTCTCTGCAACAACTTTGTGAAGAGCAGTCCCATGCCTCTATCGATCAATACCTTTGAAAGTTTCCTAGTCTAGTGAAATAGTCTTGAGTTTTTGTTGAGGCGTTTGAGCGAGCAAGTTACACATGCTTTTGACCATTTCAGGCTCTGACGAAGGCGAAGAAGCCGAAACGTAAGCCTAATATAAAAGTTCAATCTTGAAAGGCTTGAAGAATCATTTCTACTTGCTTAGCTAACATATTCAAGAATGCAGAATTTTGCAGGGAAGACTTCTTTAACCGTGTTGCAAGCCATTAACTTTATCCTAACTTGGAACAGCTGCTTTAGTGCCACATGCCACTATACTTTTCAAATGCATTGTAGTTTGCGTCATAGTGACAGAATGTCTCGAGGGTATGCTCCAGGACGAAACTGGTGTGGGTCTTGCACACCAACTGGAAAGTATTAGTGCAAAATTTGCCGGCAGTGAAGAAACAATGAGAAGAATCTCACAAAACTACTTAACGTTCAGGACTTTTCAAGGCAGAAACAGGCTGAGCACGGAGAAGTGAGAACAAGGCGTAGGTAATCTTTCATATGACTTGGGTTGTGCTTTTAGTCCCAACGACCCCAGATCGAATTGGTCGGGCAACAGCGGTCATAAAGAGATTGTGGATACGGAGTTGACTGACATGAAAAGAAGCAAAGCAAACCGCCGATGAAGGTTTCAAACAAGGATTCCTTACTTGCTTTAGAACGAGGGGCGGACGTGCCTAAACGACACTGGTGTGCAAAACTTAAGGACAATATGGCTAAATTGAGATAATCTATACTCGATGGAAATGGTTGAAACTGTGCAAGCGTGCTGCTAAAAGCCTTGCAGTCATGGACAGGAAGTGGGCCTCATATATGCAGCGGTCGGCTTCAGTCGGAGCCAAAAGGGAGTGGTCACGTAGAACGAGAGGTTTGATGGGACTGCACTAGAGGGACATGTTCAACGTGATTGTTTTGATAGTTCATTCGATATGGTGTGGGAGGCATAAAGTTGCAAGGGCGTACCAACCTCCCAACTCCTGATCGCGAATGCTTTCTGATCGAGGTTATTGTGACGCCACCTATGTGCATCGTTTCAAGGATTCCTTTGACCTCAACTCCAATCGTATGGGGACAAGGTGCGAGAGCTCCGAGCAGCCTAGGTAAAAAAAAAACTCTTGGAAAGCGAGGATTTCCGGCGATTAGTGAAGCCTGCCCGCTTTCCCCAGTCAAATCCTATGAAGCACGTGTAGCGTGTATTCAGGAGAGCTATTGTAGCACATCCCCATGCGCCCCAAAACTGCCTAGCAGTCGGCAATCGTGGTCTCAAAGGGATGAATCGCTTCTCCACAAGAAACTTAACCAAACTCGTGGCCAGTATTGGAGTACGTGGCAGAGCATGCTTTGCAGACGTGGCGCTCATACGCCCCATCGAGAACCAGCTCCTCTACTGTGAATGGCTACCATGAGTTGGAGTAGCCTCACATGTCAACCGCTTCAGACGTTGCGCTTTTCTCTACTGGATCTCTGCACTCAGTGACTGTTATTCGCATATTTATTTCTATACCAGATTAGTCCCCCGTCAACCGCCGGGACCTTCCTTTCCTGCGCAAGCTTTCTATCCTCCGCTATGGTCCCTTCCTCCTGTGACACCAACACCTCTGGAAGTGACGCGTATGCAACACAATGGTGTTTCAACAGTAGAAGGGACACAATCATGATATGACGGTAGATTTTTCGCTTCCCTTCCTCATCCTCCCTTCCTCTCTCCACTGCCCTCCAGCTGCCACTGCAGCACCATGTGGAATGAACGGAAGTGTGCTAAGCAGGTGTTTATATAGCCCTAAGAGTGTTATCACAACTATCCTGCTACAAAACATTGATATCTCAAATCCTGTAAGCTACCCGATTTGTTAGCGGTTTGTTTATCCCATGAGCTTCCTTCTCACTCACTTCATTTTGCGGACGGACACACATACATACATACACACACATACAGATACACAAACCGACACACAAAGTTAGCGCTTTATAAAATAGAAGGATAAGTAAATTTGATCGAACATAGGTTAGCTTAACCAGATATGTGAAAGTTACTTCCGTCCCTTAGTTTTGCACACCAGTATAAATGTCTGATCTAAAACTATTCATTAGGGCTGATGATGCTACTTACGCTTGTGTGCCTCAACCGGATTCCAGAAGTAGAAGTTACCAATTGCATAGTTTACGTTGTCGTGGAAAAGTGTATGAAGCTTGTATGGTGTTTAAGTTGTTATCCGGTATTGCAGTTGATGCATTCAAATTTTATGTCATGGCAGTATCTAGAACCAGAGGAGGGCCTGAGAAATTTCATATGCAACGCCAAGAACTAACGTGAAGCTCTATAGCTTCACCTGTCGTGCGGGGTCTATATATGCTTCTCTTAAATCTAATGTGGCACTCGTCACTCCCACTTTTGTGCTTTTCAAACGCCTAGCTAAGAAAAATTTGTTGAGCTATAACTAGGTTATCTATAAGGAAAGATTGTTGTACTGTTGCTCATTTATCGTTGTTTCCCACGACTGCCTTATGCGTCGTTTCAAATAAATAACTAAAATAAATGAATATGAAGCAAAAAGTGCATTCGAGGAGAATTTATTGGATATATTTGTAATGAATAGTCGTTCTAACTTCTTCTCAGTAATCGCGATCATCGCAGGCACCTGAATAGAAACAGTTTAGGCAGCACCAAAATTTATAAGACTTGTCATTTGCAACAAAGGGTAATTTTGGAAGCTTATCTATAATCAGTCATGTGAACAAGGTGTCGGGACAGTAAACACATCTATACAAATTGTGTCATTTGAGTGGACGAAAATGGACAAATTCTACGCATGAAGTGCGAGAGTTTTGTGATACGACCTCAGACCATTTATCAAATGATTTGTTATTTTACCAGGTCAAATTTACTTATATTTAAACACTGCTACACTGTGTTCTTGACTATGGTTACGGGAAGTGGTCGCGATAAATCCTGTGGGAGCGAGTGGAAAGTTACACTATGGATTGGGTGGGAGGCTTACCCAATGAGGCCACATCACGACCCTACAGGAGCATTAGCACCTTATCACCGGCTGATGAGCCTTCGAAACAGTTGCAACGCTGTGTGCTTGACGTGTAAAAGTTATCATTTATCGGATTTTCACTTCCATCGTGCCGTTGATATCGAGAGACTCAGACTTAACGAGCATTAACTCGTCCGGATAGTCTTTGTCTCAGCGCTCATCTCGTCCCTTTACGTGAATGATCTGCAGAACTCTTCTCCACTTGGGAACCAGCTAGATATGACCCTTTAGAGGACAATTGACGATTAGAACGAAAGTCGAAGAAGGAGTAATTCCACCTAGTTGAGGGACCCGCGGACCTCCTAAGGGTGCGGACTGAAGCGCGATTGGCACCGAAGGAGTTGACCTCGGCGACTTATTAAGGCTCAATCTTGGCGCGGTGGGCCAGTGCACGCCCACCGACCAGCTGATCACTCGCCGCAGGTCTATGCGTGGCGAGTGATTCAGATAGCTGAGAGAGCGTAGTGTTGAAGAGGGCACAGCGATGAGAGTCGCATCAATGCTCAAATCAACGGGCAAGGAAGGGGTCCCATTTCTCGGGTTCTGGGCCGTTTCTCATGGTTCTTCCTTCTTTCGTGTACCACTCACCATCCCTAGGTTAATTTGAAATGGGTTGCTTTTTCATCGTGAATTCGTCCTTTAAGAGAAATTAAAATGGAAGGGAATTTTTTCTTCCTCGACGTGACAGTAATGAGTTTTGGATAACTTGAAGGCATGCCACAGGATCAAACTGCTGTGGTTTCTGCACACGAATACGGAACTATTGGCGCGAAATGGGCCGATGGTAAAGAAAAAAGTCTGTCGAAAACGCCTAGGTTAAGGGCTTGCTCATTTTCGTAATGCAGCTGTGCAGGCTAAACACTGAGAGTGTGAGGCGAGAGACCGCAGCTGTTGAGAGGGTGCCAGAGAGCAATCTGCTGCAGACTGAGAAAATTGCAGCTGCTGCAGCTAACTTTGCAAGGCCCTAGCGCTCTTGTCGGGTGATTTCCATGCACGGGAAGTGCCACATCTGTGATTGTCCTCTAGGTCATCCTACAGGCCGAAAGAAATCGTTCACACGACCTCTGCCCTGGTTGCGCTTTTGATTAGAATAGATATTAGCTCACAACACGCTATTCACTGACCATAATAATCCGTGATCACGTCGAAATGGCTTCTTTCAAAAGCATAGCAGTCCCTCATTGATATTTGCTGGAATCGTCTCTCTGCTCTGAAAGCCAGTTCGGATATGGTGAAGGAATTAGAAGAACCAGTTTACTTGTTACCTTGCAGAAGCCTCTCTTTGTGATATTTTGTGGTCTAGCTGTAAAAATGCGAGTCGAAACAGCTGAAATACTTATAATCCACATAATGACCTTTGGCTAAAAAAATCATAAGAAATTATTTCGTATGTACGCACCAAGCTAATAAATCTTTTTGCTCCTAGAGGTAATTGTAAATAGGAGACCTTCATCGCGTTAAAATGTGGTTCCTTCATTCCCTGGAATGCTTCCCATCTGAAAAATTTGCTTTACAGAGGCTTTCACATTGAGTGCATCTATAGAAGCGCTGCAAATCTGCCCAACCGAAGGTAGTCGGTCTTTAGACTACATCACTCAGGCTCGTTCTATCCAACTTATTTTGCATTTTTTTCATAAATCAGACTTTCCGTATGCATTATCATATCCAATAGTGCACCAGCTGATTATGTACAACTAATGACAATATTAGGCACCCGGGTAACTTTGTGTTGTTTGTCTGAGTTTAGGAAGTTTTGGGGCCGATTACTATGGAAAATCAATATCCAGAAGGCAGTTTTTGCTCATTAATACTGCGAAATATGTTGCTTATTGTTTTCTATTGTTGGTTCACAATTTAACTTTCCCCCAATTTTTTTTATACTTTTTTTGAAAATTCCTGGGTCCAGTGTGCAAATTCGCATGTGTGTACCAAATGCTTCAAAATTCTTGCTGAGAGCTACAACTTCCGCCCACCAAACCAACATTGCATTTGTTGGAGGGAATACTACCATTTAAAATGCTCATCGGTTTTTCACAGTTTTCTCAAAAGACAGTGAAGTCTTTGAAGGATGCCCGCAATCGTCGTCAAAAAGGTGGCCCTAGTTAAATCAGTCGAGACGGGGCTGCACCAGTCTTGTGCTGAAATGGTAGGACACCTTTAGCAGTGATGGATCGATGATGCACAAACATTTAACGAAGTTGATTGCACAAGAAATTCTAATAAATGTGCTCATCTGCTACTCACGTGTGCTCAAAAAGGGTGCGTTTTTGACCCCATGTGGCAAAAAAGACTCCGGGAAAAATTGTCCAGTTGAGCTGGTAAGTTTAACTTTTCCACCATACAGTGCAGACCCTACTCTAACTAACTGTATACTTCTTTTGTCCAGGCCTAACTTTTTAGCAAGTGAGAGGGATGATTTGTCAGATGATGTCAAAACCGACCTACCTCTCTTTTTCGACTCAAAAAATTCCTAGCTTTAATCGTACGAGGTTTCCACTCATACTGGTAAATGGGAAAGTGCTAATGAGTCATTCGATGAATATGCTGTTTCACTCCCCGGATTTTGAATTAAAATATTGGTGGTCCGAAACTCGTGGTGAAAAAACGACACTAAGATATGGGACCCCTTCCTTGTGAGTCATTCGGTGCCTAATATTATGAAGAACAGTTTGGCGAAAAATTGCGCGCCGTAGAATACGCCCCAACTTTATTTCTTGTCCACAAAAATTTGAAAGTAATTAAGTTTATAAAACATAGACCATTACAGTTTATAGTTGCAAAAAAGATCTGAGGTAGCTGCCAACAAGCCTCAATATGTTTTTTCATTCGAGTGGTGCGGTAAAGGTGTTCAACGCATATTTTATTCCATATTTCAGACAGTTCTTTTCAGAATCAGTAAACTTTTTGCATTTCGATTCTTTAGTAGCTCTTCAACCAAACCCCGAAAAGAGTGTCTATCAGGTCCGAATTGGCACTGTAAGCAGACCACGAATCCGTCGCCAAAAACAGCCGATCGTGCTTCGATGCGTTGTATTGGTTCATGGGCCCAAACCCATTCCTGCAGAAAGACCGACTTGTTACGATTCCGCCTCCACAACGGACGTTTTCCCGATGGACCTTCCCATTGATCCCCCAAGCCTCCCGGATTTTCACCGCTTTTATGGATAAAAATCTGGGAGGCTTGCCCGAAACGCTGACCCGTTTCCATGAAATTTTGGATGCCGAGTTGACTGAAATTAAAAAGGAAACAAAGCAAACCGCCGATGAAGTCCTTGGACAGGGACTCCCTTTTTTGCCCAGCCCCTTGAAATGGAGTATAAATGTGTCCGGACGTGTTTCTGAATTTGCTTGCTCCATGATTGCACTTTTCCGCAGTATTCACAGTAGAAAAATGTGTCAGATAGAGTGTGCACGAGTTATCTCGTCCATCAGCTCACATTAACCGCCACTAGCTCAATTTGTAGGGCCTCAACGCCATTGTCGCGCTTTCGAGCAGCAACAGAGATACTCGGGACTACTCTGTCCTATTCAGAGAATAGATTGTTAGATATGACCCCATCTGGGGTTGTCGCTTCGAAGATAGCTCGCAGATCACCGCTTAATAGGGCACGTAGGCAAGCTTCACGTTGCCCAGTTTATAGCTTATATGCCACATTCCCACCATTGATTAGTGATGTTACACAATTTTCGAACAAGCTTTCGTACATTTACCATCGGAAGTTACGTTTGTTGGTTCAAGTATGCAATATCACTCACTCTAGCGTATGTCATTCTTGAACCCATGTACTTCGTTTTAAGAGCGTTGAGGCTTTCGTCTGATATTTTGAACATCGCTTTCAGTACGTATACTGGGTCTGCTGCTGCTGAAATGTTTGCAACTACATTGAGAGAAAAACAGCATCACGATAGATATGTGTAACAGCTCTCCACTAACCATAAGTGCTTTATTAAGCACGGACGGACAATTAGAGATACACCAACTACTGAGGCTTTTATAGGCCATAGTCGATCTATCACTCAATAACAAATCTAGTGTAAACACAATAAGGCCGATGTCATAGTTTGCGAATCGAGCGATTCGCTAGCGAATCGCTCGATCCGAGCGTTGCGCCAGCGAATCGAACGTTGCACCAGCGAATCGAACTTTGCGCCAGCGAGTCGAACTATGTACCAGCGACTCAATAGTGGCGGGACCCAACGAAGCCCGCCACTTTCAAACGTGGACTTTCAAAGTGTCACGTGACAGTGGACACTGTTTGAAAGTGGCGGGCTTCCTTTGAACGTTGGGTCCCGCCACTATTGAGTCGCTGGTACCTAGTTCGACTCGCTGGTGCAATCGTTCGATTCGCTCGCTGGCGCAACGGATTCAGCGATTCGCTAGCGAATCGCTCGATTCGCAAACTATGACATCGGCCTAACAGTTTATCGCGGGTCAAGTCTATGGTAACTGTCCTGCGAAGAATAAGCGGCCATCTACAACAATATGTCCCTGGTTTTTACGCCAAAATGCTGTGAAAGAGCTTTGATCACTAGTATTGTATCATTGCGTTAACACTTGCTATCATAGAAGGCTACTCATAACTGGGAATGACAAAAGCGCTTCTTTGGCTCAACGTTCGGTATTATCACTTTGTTTATGGTCTGAAAAGCCCACTTGCAGGGGGGATAGTCGCTATCCAAGAGCCCCTTAGGTTGCTGCGCAGGCTATGCTTTTACACGCGTTCACATAAGTTTATGCCCAGCACCGTTCCCTCAAAGAGACTTTCACCGATACCTTTGTGGAGAACCATGGAATTTTTATACTCTATTTCAAAAGACGTGAAGAAAATCGAGTGCAGACCACACATCATAAGAGACGACGGACTGAGAGAAAAGCGCTTTTTTCTTGGCCGTCGTCTCTTATGGTGTGTGGTCTGCACTCGATTTTCTTCTCGTCTTCCGAAATAGAAGTTATTTGTCTCGAGTAGCCCTGGTGTAGGTTTGATGCCGCAACCGATCGATGCAGGATTTTGAGTTTCTGACTCACATCCCATTTGTATCCGACGGCAAGGTGCGTGCTCACTACAGACTCCACAACACAAGTGACGACAGCCTACACTATACTTATTTCCTACCAACGAAATGGTTAGCGCGTTGCAGCTGAATTCTCTCCATCGTCGCGTATTATAACTATCATTCATCAATATCAGCTACTAGTATGTTTACTACTTCATACGTTCACTTGGAAGGCGTCACCTGTGGTGTGGTGCTTGTAGTGCAGACTTCCCCGGCCGCCCGATACAAGTGATACACCGTTTCCCATTCTACGATTTTTGAGAGAGTTGAAGGCGATAAGGTAGGCAAAGTTAGCGTAGGCTCTAATTGGGTCATACGAAAGGAAGAGAGTTTTTGAAAAAATCTTCAAGAAGCCTACCACATTCTCTCAGGGTAGATGTACAAACCGAACACAAGAAAAAAGTGCAAATATAATGGTTACATAAAGAAGCGACTGACCCCCTTCGTCGAGACTTTCCCACGTTCTGTGATTTAAAAAGCGTGGTCCATCCGCTCGAGTGGTATTACTCCTTTTACGAGCTAGAATGCGTGCTTTGGGTGCACTTGTGTAAGGCAGCGAGTCTGGAAATTCGAGATACATGAGTCGTTCACGATGAAATATAATATTTTTTCAACGCATTCTCAGATCCGTAGGGCGGAAGTGGTGTAGTGGACAAGTGGCACGCTTACCACGCGAGCGGTCCGGGGATCAAATCCTGGGTCGTGAGTCGCCCGGGCCAACCAAGCCTTCCATCCCTCCGGGGTCGGTTAATTGGTACCAGACTTGTCTGGGAGGATAAAAACACTGACTTGTACATCGGCTGGCCCCGCAAGTCATTGTATAGGCCACATCGCATTCAAACGCCACTGAATGTACAAATGGAAGTAGAATGCGTGCCGCATCCCAAAAAGGGATTGATCAACGGCAAATGCTTTATCCTTTATTTTTTTTATTCTCAGATCCGTCTGCGAACACCTCGCAAAACTGGGCACGGTGATATTCACAGTATAACGAGCCGAAATTCATACCAGACCTTATCGTAGATCCCAAACTGCTCAAAAGAAAAGAGACTGAAAATAATGACATTGAAAAGCGACCAACTTTCGTCTTCATATTCGCTGTTATCGCTTTGTACGATTTTTTTATTTGCTTTAGGCTTTCTATGTACAGCTGTGAGTGGCCGCAAATCTGAAAACCTGATTAGTATGAGTTGCCTGCATTGAAATGCTCCAGACAACACACTCCTACTCTTATCATACGTATTCAAACTCTCACACCCCCTTTTGGGTTGGTCTCGATACGACCAGTTACCACCACATCGGCGGTAAATATGGCCTAAGAATGGGCAAATGCTTCGATTCTGCCCATTAAATGCTTCTTTTTTGAAGTTCTTGTCAATATTTATTTTTTGATCACTCCAAGAGTATCTAATAAGGAAGACGGGACGGTTCAGGGCGTGGGCGAGGGATTGGGTGGGGGGTGGGGAATTACAATGATTTGTTTTTTGTTGTAGGAGTGCATGTGTGGAACACAGAAACGGTTCATTTTTCTAAATGGACAACCACTTGAATGTTAAAAAGGAGGGAAAAATTGTTGGGGTACGCGACTTTGCAGCTCAAACGTATTATATTTTGGAATAGCTACATTGATGAATTCTACGTCATGGACAATTTGTGTGAATTACAAAATGAAGACAGCAGGAAATTGGGCCAGAACGAAAGGTGTAGGCCATGTTCGCCGGCATCAAAATTAAGGGCCACATTTGTGATAAGCGCAATGGACTACCCTTATAAGCTCTACATTATCTTATGTTATAGAGGAATTATAAAATTTTATTCAATTTCCAAAAACTGAGTTGGTCAGCAGCCCAGGAGGCATGTCATGGGGCGACTGGAAGCAGAGCCCCCCACCCTCTGTAATGGGAGACTTGAAGCAGGGCTCATCATCGTCCTCTTTGAATAGTGAGGAGCCCTTTTCACAAATAGACATTAGTAGACAGCAAGTGGTCCTGATTACCAGGAAGACATACGCAGTGACAAAGTGAGGTTCTTCATCCCGTTGAGTCATGCGTGGTGGTACCCTTGTCTTTTCTAGTGATTAGGCCTTGCCAATAGCTGGCCTGATTCATTGACGACGACTTGGTGTCAGAACTGCTGCCCAACAAAAGTTGTAGACACTGTGTTCTTCTTCTTCTCCCTTGCGTTGATCCTCCACAGTCGCAGAGACCGCAATTCTTGTTAGACGTCACCGTTTGGTTCTGTCCAGGCATATCCTGCTGTAAATTTATACTTCAGTGAGGTCCTTCGACGTCTTCTTGGGCTTCTTTGGCCGCATACCTTGCACTTGGAAGCGCATATCGTCTATCGGATGATCATGTGGCTTCCCTAGCACGTGAAAATTCCACCTAAGACGCGGCTCTCGTACCTTCTGCTGGATAGAAGCGTCATTTGCGACCTGAAATCCTCATTTCTTACACTGTCCAATGGTGTCCGACCGCGGGCCCATATTAACGTACTCATCCAGGCAAAGTGAAGCTGGCTCTCATAGTTATTGCCCCCTGACCAGCAATTGCTACCGTGTAGCAGACCTTACCACTGATCGGTTCAACTTTGTCTGGACACACTGGGGCACCTTCGATCCCATGTTTTTGGCGATTTCATGGCCATTCAAGTATAGTAGCTCTTACTCTCTTCAGTGCTCACGAATCTGGTCTTTATCACGTTCAAGCTTGGCCCTCCTCCTGCCAGCCTCCTGTTGTTTTTCTCTCGTCTTGCGCTACTTCTCTTCTGTCTGCTGTCAGGGTAATGTTGTCGACGTAGAGGATGGTCCTCAGTGGCCCCCCATGAGCCCCTTCACCATGACATCTAGTGTTAGGAGGAAGAGGAACGGGCTCAGAGCTGACCCTTGGTGCACCCCAACCGTGATGTCCACCTCCTTCGTTAGGCCGTGTGGGGTGCGTATAGCTGCCTTGGCTCCTTCGTACATGTCCTTCACCAGAGAGATCAGGTGTTCTGGCACGTTTCGTTCCCTGAGCGATCTCCATAGTACTGCTCGCGGTAGCCGGTCGAACGCCTTCTCCAGGTCGAGGAAGGCTAGGTAGCAGGGTCGGCGCTTTTCTCGATACTTCTCCATCACTTGCCTGCGATGAAGATGGCATCCGTTGTAGACCTTTCGGGCATGAACCCGAACTGTTCCTGGAGAGATCGTGACCAGCTCTTTTAGCCTCGATTGAACTACCGCTCGTACGATCATGGCAGTCAACTCTACGACTCTATCCAGTATGTTTTTCTTCTGCGTGATGATGGGAACTATTACACTTGTTCTCCGGGAATCCGACTTCCCTTCTTCCGCGGTAACCTAGTTCAGGAAGCTGGTGAGCCACTATAGACGTCCTGTCCAACAACCCTCATCTCTGTCGGGAGCCCATCTGGGCCTGCCGCTTTCCCAACAGTCATGTTCCGTATTTTCCGTCGAACTTCGTCCTCGGCGAGTGAGCTGAGACCAACTGCGGCCTCTGCTTGTGGGCTGTTTTTGTAGGGAATCTTCTCATCAGAACCTCAGTGAGATGCCCTATCCATTTTCTCTTGTAATTAGCTGCTTTCTTCACAATAGTGCCTAGTTGCTCTTTGTTTATCACCCTGATGCTTGGACAGATCAGTGCCGGACCCTAGCTAGTCTGAAGTCGAACTTCTCTGAACTTCCCAGCTCCTCGTCCAAGTCATCCATTTCTCTGTTCTTCGCTTTGGCGAAGCTAGTCTTCGTAAGTATCTTGCATCTAGGCGGTGGGAACACCCGGGCTTTACGTATTCTGCCAGCGCTTGGTATGCATCCTTCTTCCACTCTACGTAGATTTGGGAGACCTGTCAGCATCCTTCTTTTGAAGTCGTCCTTCTTCGTCCCATGGAGGTTCCACCACCGAAATCTCCACGCTGATCTCGCCTTGTTGTCTCCAAGAGCTTTAAGGCAAAGTCTGCTAGGAGTACTCTGCTGCGTAGCCATTTCTTCATAGGAAACTGCCTCGACGTCCTTTACAGTTCTGAAGAATGCTCTCCTTACGAACACATGATCAGGTTCCATTTGTTTCCTTCCTGCCCTAGTTTACCTTCTGGGTCTCCCTTTTTGCGAAGAACGCGCTGACGCTGCCAGAACGAGGATTCGGTGACCGCCGTCACACTTGGCGACAGGAGATCTATGGAGCGACGCGATCGCTCCATCGCCTATCCGTCGCCGAGTGTGACGACGGTCTGTCCAATTCCAGAACTTTCTCCCACTCAGCGTTCCTCGTTGTCATCCGACGCCCTCTCCAGGCCTCTTCTGTCGCTACGAACGTGACCATTTAGATAACCGGCGATGGCAAGATAACCATTCCGGTAATGATCTGAAGGCATGCGGCTCAGATTAAATTCGCCGTCTCCACGTGGGTGGTCGGTATACCCGTGTCCCGAAGTTTCGGCAAGCTCTTATGACTCCGCCTGTGGCTGGAGGGCATCATTGCCGACTGATGCGGGTCTGTGTCATAAGGTTGAATTTAGCTGTATGCAAGATGACTTCTGCCACCTCTTTTCTACCGTCCTCCTTGGACCATTCCGTTCCTCAGTACTATCTCTTTCTCATCGGCTTCATTTCTTCATCTTAGCATCACTGCAATGTGGTCCGCTTGACTGGTAAGCTTTTTCATCCTTTCTTTATTTGCATTTATTCGCTCTGCAGTCTATCCGATCCTTTCACTTGCGCGTAGTTTGTTGATTTTTTTTACTCTAGAGCTCTTTGTGATGCAGCAATCACCCTCATCTTATTTTATACTTTACACTTTGTTTTCCTTTGTTTTCATTTTTATGTTCTTGTTAGTTATCGTTGAAGTCCTTAACAGCTGCTACCTCTATCTGCCCTCTTGCTTGACTTGTTAAAGCGCGTCTCCTGGGCGCACAGTAAATAAATAAATAAATAAATAAATAAATAACTGAATAGATAAATTCGTCCTCTCACCTTCGGGGCATTCGGACTGTGGTGCGTGCACGAGCAGTAGATCCAGTACTCCTTCGTGTCTATCCTCCCAGCTATGGTTAAATCGCTGATCCTGTTCACACTGTTCACAGTGTGGGTGTAGTGCGACACCACTACTGCCATGGCCATGCCATTTCGCCTGAGTCCCTTCCCATTGTAGGACAGTCTGACATCTTCCCCGATTTCCCTAGCATTAGCTCCTCGCGTCTTTTGAAGGCACAGGACTTGGATTTTCCTGCGCATCATAAGATCACCGTTCAGGCAACACACTCTATTGAGAAGCGCTTCACGTCCTGCACGGTCTCCCAGGTGAAGTATTAAATATCATTCAAAGTGTAGTGTGCAAACGGCAGTCATCCTGATATGAATGCTGCTTTTTGAATGGAAAGTTTTGACTCGCTACAGTGTTCGGGTCTCATCCAGTAAGGGGGCATTGTGATGCAACGTCAAGTGGCTGCCCTCACCCCCACCCCCTAGACTGCCTTCACTCCCCCTGGCTCACGGGGTCCCGTACTTCGAGAAACCTGTGCGCCAGGGGGAGTGTAGGCAGTCTAGGGGGTGGGGGTGAGGGCAGCCACTTGATGCCCCCTTACTGGACGGGACCCCAGTGTTCTTTGAGCTCATTTTTGCGGGAGCCTATGGAGCGTTCAGAGATGGAGGTCGTACATGCGATTAGGCGAGTAATCGATTAAGTGATTAGTCTATAGTGAAAAACATAATTAGGCGAACGCTCAGTGAGCGTAGCAACGAATCAATACGTATATTTCTGTTATCGCCTACTCGTCCAATCGACTACTCGCATACTCGCCTACTCTCCTAATGCCTACCTCCCTAACCACCTAACCACCACTCATTACGTATACTTTTCTTTTTGAGTCATCGCCTAGTCATATAATCGCTACTATCGCCAACTATGAACGCTAAATTTGTTGCTGCAGGTGAATAAAGTTGTCAAGGTCACAATGGCGTCTCTTCTTCTCATGGTCATTGGCGGACGTCGGAGTAAAGTTGATGTGGGTTCCTAGGAACGACACATCTGGACATATACGTGCTGGAAGGAAGACCCACATCGTCTACACCTGCTACTCATAGGATCAGTCCTTTTGCGCTTCAAAACGAATAGCTACAGGCAAGGGTAGGCAGGTCATCCTGTATTTCAGCTGACTAACAAGAGGGGGGGGTCTTTCAGGACATGGAGCGTTTTTTCAAAATGGTTTCTGAATGTTGTAGAGGCTCATGTGAGGAACACAGAACCATGGTCCATTTTTCCTGAACGCCCCCAGGAATGTCAAAACAGCGGGGAAGAAATGGTCCAAAGTTCGATCCTCCGTGATGACAAATTTTTGCAATTTATGTTGGCGCCTCCAAATTGCCGCAAAACACGACAATGACATCTATTCTCGACGATGGCGCCATTTGGCGGCAATCTGGGGGCGCCAAACTATATTGCAAAAATTAGTCATCACCGGGGATCGAACTCTGGACCATTTCTTCACCACTGTTTTGACATTCCTGGAGGCGTTCAGGAAAAATGGATCATGGTTCTGTGTTCCTCGCATGAGCCTCTACAACATGCAGAAAACCGTTTCGAAAAGCGCTCCATGTCCTGAAAGACCTCCCTTGTAACAGCTCTGATTGATAGCTACATGAAACGTGTCTTGTTAAGGAATTTTAAATGGAAAAGTAAGAACGCACTGTGAGAGGTTTTCCTTGCAGTCACAACATCTGCGACGTCCAACACCAGAGCGACGACAGCAAGCTTGCACATCAAGCAAAACATCGACGAAATACTGGTGCTAACTGAAGGTGAGTCACACCTCTATCTCTTTTAAATAGCTCCCTGTATCATTGTTATCACTTTTACAATAGCAGATCATGTCGGTAGAGCTCGGTGTAGCAGTTGCTTATGACCTCAAACCATACACAAACCGAGAAATAGGTCGAATTACAAGGTAATGGAGGGGGTATTGATCCATATCGATTGAGATATCAACGAATCATGGAAATCGCTAAAGGAATAAAATATGTATGGATCCTAGCGCTGACGGCAGGGGTAAGCAGTCATTCATAACAGGCCGAACAAAAACGGTTCGTCGGTAACACTAGGACTAATTGTAAGGCGAAGCAGAGGGAGAAACACCAGGGAAGACAAAAATTGCTCGTATCCTTCCCCAAAATTTCTTCCCTCCTTGAGACTTACAAGGGAGGTCTTTCAGGGCAAGCCACGCTTTTTCAAAACGGTTTCTTGCATATTGTAGGGACGCATGTAGGGAACACAAAACCATGTTTCATTTTCGCTGAACGGTTTTAGCAGTACCAAAAAAGAAGCATAAGGTACTGTTAATGGTTCGATCCCCGTGGCGACTAAATTTTGCATTTGGGCCTACGGTTTGGTGCCAAATCGCGCTAAATATCAAAATCAGATGTCAAATTCATCGTCAGGACCATTTTGAAGCCAACAAGTGGCCGCCAACCTTGATTGCAAAATTTAGTCGCCGCGGGGGATCGAACCATCAAGGGTATATTCACCACTTTTTTGATACTACTAAAACCGTTCAGCGAAAACGAAACATGGTTTTGTGGTCCATACATGCGTGTCTACATGTGTGCCTAATCAGAAAACAAAAAGTAACCAGAGAAACTAAAAGCACTCGAGAAATCACAACATGGAAACTGTAAAGAAGGACACAAAAATATAAAGAAATAATAAGGAGGTGAGATATATATATACTACTAGGAAGTAGTCACGGTTCTAGGTGATCATTGAGAATTTTTTTAAAAGTGGAAGCATTAGGCGGAATGCTCTTCTTTCGGCTCAACTTTAAGTAAGTTGAGTAAACGCGATTTATGAAGAACTGCGACCTGCAACTGAGACGACACTTAGGAAGAATAAGTTTCCACGCATCACCTCTGGTGGTGGAAGCCCTCACACTACCAAACGAGATGAGACTGAGACAGGAGCGTCCGAAAAGAATTTTGTGAAACATCAATAAGTCGAATTTTTTCCTACGCCAACTAAGCGAGCGGAGGCCTAAGTTAGCATTCCTTGTCTCAGCAGGGGTTAAAAATGACAGTCCCATACTCACCAAGGGCCTTACATAAGACTTATAGGCTCGGAGAAGCACAGAGGGATTATTTGTAGTTAAAGCTCTGAATATTCTGTATGTGGCATGTCCCGCTTTCCTGGCTATTTCCTCGCAGTGGCTGTCAAAGCACAGTTCAGGAGTTAACAAGAACCCTAGATCAACAATTTTATCAACTGCTTGGACGACAGCCCCATCAATGTAGTACAAAGTTGGACTTGAGGCAGAAGCAAACCTACATCCAAATCGCATTACTTTGGTTTTCTCCTTAGACAGAGGGAGGCCCCAGGTTTTCGACCAGGAGGAGGCGACATCAAGAGCCTGTTGAAGTATAGCGCAATCTTCACTGGTAGTTATTTGTCTGTAAATCTTCATGTCGTCAGCAAACGCAATGCATTGAGCTCCACAGGATTGAATCAAACCCGGCAATTCATATGTATAGATATTGAAAAGAGTAGGTGATAGGACCCCACCTTGAGGGACTCCGCTAAGAACATTTCTAGGCCTAGAAAACGCTGCGTTTACTCTCACAATAAATAAACGGTCAGTGAGGAAGGCCCTAATCCAAGCTATAATGCGAGGATGAATACCTACAAGCTGTAGTTTATACAACAGTTTACAATGAGGTACTTTATCAAAAGCTTTAGAATAATCTAGGTAAATGACATCAGCAGACCTACCCCTATCAAGGTAGGATGTTAAATCATTCAGGCTACATAGCATAGCAGTAACCGTAGATTTACCTTTTTGGAAACCATGTTGATTCTGCGAGATGATAGAGTGGGATAGAAGATGGGCCTCGATCCTTTTCTTCAAGATCTTTTCGAAAAGCCGCGCAAAAATGGATGTAATACTAATGGGGCGATAATTGAAGGGCGAACTGGACGAGGCTTTTTTAGGAATTGGAGTGACAAGTGAAAGTTTCCATTTGAGAGGAACCTCGGCTCTCATGAAGCTAAGGTTATAGAGATACTCAAGGGGACCAGCTATAACATGAGCCACTCCCTTGATAAACCGGAGAGGTATACAGTCACTGGTAACCGAATAAGACGATGGCCATTTAGAGAGCAGGCTATAGATTTCTTCAGCGTTAAACCAAACAGAATCCTCCATCACTGGAAAACAAGTAGAGGTAGTAACTCCAACAGCAAGATCGTTAGAGGGAGAGATCTGGGCAAATGACTGTTCAAATACGCTAGCAAACAATTCAGCTTTATGCTCATCTGAGATTGCCACACTGCCATCATCGGCAACCAATTTCGGAATAGCATTTTTGGATTTAAGTCTGGAATTGAGGAGCTTGAAGAAAGAGTTTTTGTCCTTGCTCTGGATAACTTTCCTTTCAACATTGTTGTTATACTTCCAAAGCTTTTTGTCAAAACGTTTGCTCAAGGATCGATACAGTTCCCAATCTTCAGGTTCGTCAGTTAAGATAGCTCTCTCCCAAGCAGCTGATCTCTTTGCCAAGAGAGTACAAAGGTGCGAGGGAAGGCGACTCTTATGAAGAGGAACCGTTGATCATGGGCACAAACAATTCGATGGAGTGGTACAGAATTGCCAGAAATAATTCATACTTCTCATTAATGCTATCAACCGTATTCAAGGACCCATACCAGTCAACTCCATTTAGATAGGTATTAATGAGGTCATAATTCGCAGCATTATAATCATGCTTAACCATTGGCAAAGACTGAGCATAGTTAATATTGATTCGGAATCTCAGGGAGGAATGGTCACTTGAACCAATAGGTGGTCCAACTTCCATATCAGAAACCAGTGAGTCGTCATTACATAGAACTAGGTCCAAGGTATGATTTCCGAGCGTATTCATATTTACAAATTGCAACAACGAATGCGAGGAGCACATCTCCAAAAATGATTTTGAAAGGGGGCTGGTGGCAGTGGGAGCTGAGGACCAAGTAATGTCAGGTAGATTAAAGTCGCCACAAATGATGCAGTAACGTTCGCATGAAATAAGATCGCTAATCGCTTTGAGCAACTGCTCCGATACTGGCTTTGGGCAACTCGGAGTTCTGTATACAATAAGAAAACGAAGAAGGGACATCATTAGCTATCAAATCGCAACTCAATAGTTCGTAACCGTTCAGAACAGATTCTTCGAAAACCGTTACGGGAGAAAGGCATTTTCGAGCAAACAATGTTACGCCTCCACCTTTTTTCCTCCTGCGATCACACCTCAATATTTCATAGTATGATGAGCATTCCCCCAGAAGTGACTGCATGTCAATTTCGGAGTTGAGCCACGTTTCAGTGAGCAACAACAATGTCATAAGGGCAAAAGTTAAGCAACGATTGAAGAGCAAACCTGTTTTTGATCAAAGATCTTATATTCGAAGTATAGAACAGATATTCTATTACCACATCCTAGCGCCCGAGGAAAACTTCCTAGTTTGACACTCTATTAATCGAAGATGGAATGGGATCAGCTGATGAAGGAGCAAGCCGAGAATCAGTAGTAACACGTGATGTAGAAACGTTGTCAGAGCTCTTTGGAACGGATTGTGATGAGACAACTACGGATTCACTACGACGAGCTTCACGTTGAGCTCGAATTCTATCCCTTTCCGGTTTGGAGAGGGACGCCCGTATGTATAGGCCGGGAACCTTATAATGCTTCAAACGAGATGCTCGTCGCAGTGCTTGCCTTGCGAAGAAAGAAGCAGGAAATAATACTTTCAACAACCTAGGACGATTCTTATTGAACTTGCCTAAACGGTAGACAGCCAACGGTGCACAATCAGCAGATAAATAGTCAAGCACATCGCGTATGCAATGAATATCATGAGCAACATTTGCGGAAGACAAGGCGTAATTGCTTTCAATTATTCCAGAAACTATAATCGAACGACTACGTTCAATCTCATCAGTGGATCGATAATTACCAAATGCAGGGGGTTGACTGACTTGTTGAGAGGATTGAAGTGAGGAAACATTTTGAGAAGAGTTTTTGCTACAATCGGAAAGCTGTTGTTTCAAAAGTGAATTTTCATGACTGAGAGACTTAACCTCTTCAGTGGGTTCCCTACATAATTGCACAATAGCCTGAGTTTGTTTCCGATCATCAATTAGGTAATCAAGGACCATCCTAAGGTGAAGAGGCAGGGATTCGTCTTCCTTCAACGCAGCCATGTGTTTATCGAGGTCATTTGCTGCAGTGGGTGACGGCTCTAGATCAGTCGCATGTCTTTTCTGGGCTCCTTTGCGTTGTACCTGAAGAAAACTAGGCGCCAGAGGAGTGTCCATATTGCAGTCGACCAATCAATGAATCAATAGACCTTAAGTGGTGGCTAGATTCAAGAAATTCAAAAGTTTAACCATCAGCCACAGGTAGTTCTGATTGTGAGATCAAAAGAAAAGCAGTCGATAGTGTAATCGATGAACGGCAATGCCAACGTGGGGCCAAAAGACCAGAAAACTCGAAAAATAACCTTTCCTGGTGGCAAAGTTCTTCAAAGTAGTCGCACCCTGCCACGTAGGTGCTCACAGAGAACAGCGATGAAATAGAAGCAGTAGGAGCAGGCCGCAAACCGAATACATCAGACTTGGAAGAATCAGAATGGAGTCGGGAGCGACAGCGCAGACAAACCCGACCGCACGCGGCACCGACAATCGACTTTTTGACATGGTTTGACATGGTTTTGTGGTCCATATATGCGTCCCTACAATATGCTAGAAACCATTTCTAAATAGCGCGGCTTGCCCTGAAAGACCTCCCTTGTTAGTCCCAAGTACATACTCTAACGGTAAGCGGCTCACTCACTCAAATGTCGCCGTCCCCCCCCCCCTCACGACTTCGGCGTCTCAATTATTTACTATTGGGTCGGAACATAATATCGTAGCGCTCGCATTCGGCAAAAACGTTTTCGAAAAGCAAAGCCAAGCATAAAACTGATCAGTGATGTTCTTCTCGTCATTATTTACGACTTTGGTTCCATTTCGCAAGAAATTACCGGTTTAGAAAAAAATCAAAAAAGGGTAGTGAGCCCGTTTTTAGAATCCTCATTATTCTCAATTTGTACGACGTGAATATGATTTGAAATTAAGGGTCGACTGGAGTAAGGTTCGATGATGACGATGGATTCCGAAAAACTCCTATTTTGGCAGCTTTTTTCTCTATATAGATTTTCGCCCACCTTGATTCTCCAACTTCTAAGCGCCATATCTGAGTACACTTACAGTATAGAAGAAAATGCCAAACATGGTATTGTAGAGCAGAAGAAGTACTTTCAAATGATATATGTGATTTCCTGGGTAATACTTGTATTCACTGAATTCGTAGCTCGAAAAGAAAAACGCTACGATGCAACTCAATATATTACGACCAAATGCGTTTTGCGTGGTGATGAGTTGAGCAGTAGAAGAAACTAGTCGCTAACGACACAATAATCGACCGAAATTTTGGAAGTCAGCCTAACGCGGTGTGAAGGATGAAGCAAGAAGGCGCGGTGGTAGTTGATCTGGCTCACAGGCAAGATGTCGTGGAATCACTTCTCGGCAAGTTCGTGATTTTCTTGGGAATATTGTGAAAAACTTTCATCTGGGCTAAATCATCAATGCTTGCCTATACATAGTTGTCTGGGTGAAGAGTTATCGAGGAACTCAGAACAAATTTGGGCGCGATATGCCTATTATTGCCCCTGGCGCGGATAGCATACGCATCGGGCTTTTCCGTGTAAAGTATGACGGTCAGTGGGTGAAACCATCTTTAGAAGTACTCTATTGTAAGCCAAATCTGAGACTTTGTCCTAAAGTCGAAAATGTGAGTCACGTAGCCATCCCCTATGATCAGAATTTGGTCATGGGGTGGAATTAAATTTAGCTATACTAACACTAGCTGGCTATTCTTCTAAGAAAAAAATAGCATCTGGCTCACTTGCTTGCATTTTTTGAGAATGCGCCGCTATTTTCAACTGCAAACGTTGTCATCTCCAGGATCGGTAAACCCTAGACTTACTGGCTGGGTATAATCTTCGACTGTCCGCCTGGTTACGTATACTGGCTGGGTATAACCTACGACTCTCGCCTATTTTTCGACAGCTCCAATGTCACATTTGTTGAACTTTGAACACATAGCACATGCGTTAAACACGCACCATGCACAGTCGTATAATGTAATGTCGGGTAATGTATTCTTAAGGTAACAGTAGCGCCCAAATGGTAAAACTGTCACACTATGTACCTTACTTTTGAAGCAGCAGCGTGTTCTACTGCAGAATACAACAAACAGTTTTAACAATATCCCTTCTATTGGGCAATTTTTCAGTCTAATGAAAGCATGCATGCTGCCAAATACAAAAGTTTGTCTAAGCTCAGTTCCACTGAAGTTCACTTTGCGCGCGGTAGTAAGCGGAGCCAGAGTGGTATGGTAGTAGAGCTACGAAATTTACGCTTTCTAGAAGGTCACAAAGTCAGAAATGTGTTGGTGTGAGCACAAGCCAAATAAATAGTGGAGAGGTCACTATGAAAACGTGCCCAGTTTCCGATTTGAACCCAATGTGTATATTGAGTAGCGCTATCCGAGACAGAATTTTGGACCTTTGTGACTAACTAGGGAAGGATGAAGGGTCGAAGTGGCCATATGAAATGAGACAAGTATCATGGTATGTGGTTTCGGACGCTGATCTCGAATCTTCTTCCCAAATCTGCCAAACGATTCGCTGAACGGAGTTACGGAGGTTTTTTGTTCCCTCACACAGTTTAACACAGTGAGAAATGAGGCCTCAGCAGCAGCGGCTTGTGAAAGAAGCAGTGAGCAGGGTCAACCCTGCGTTGCGCAAATTCCAAAATTTTTACGACCCCCTTCCTTTTCGGGGGGTATCGGTACGACCCCCCCCCCATATTAACTATTCATGTCTTTCACATAATTTAATGCTCATCAATGCTCATCAATGATGGCAGTCACCAACATGGAGAAGTGGTGGACCGTGGTCAATCCGCGCGCTCTGTCTCGCTCAGAGGAGGGAATCGAGGCAACATGAAGTTTTATTCATTAAATAGAAGGAATTTTCAAATTTTTGCGTAAACCACTTTTTGCAAATGTCTAAGGCTAATTAGAAACTAGAAGATTAGAGCTTTCGAACAAGCACCTGAAAATTTTCCAGCGATCATTTTTTCAAAAAATAGTCCCGTTGTTCCTTGGGTGGTTTGGGGTCCGATTTTTGAGAAGGCGCGAGTTTTCGACATTCAAACGTTAATAACTTCTTCATACTCAACATTTTTGCAGTAGCCAAGCAATTTAGACATACTAGGGATCGAAAGCAGTGCTAAAACTTCTTGAAATAATCACTCGCTCAAAAAATAGTCCCGTTGTTCCGTTCAATTCCACCTTTGTTTTTTCAAGCCTTTTTCCTGGACCGCGACTATGCAGTCTTCAAAGGCCCATTCCTTTGAATTATGTGATGAGAAGCGGTAAAGATTGTTGGAATCCACTCGAAGAGTACTTCATAACAACTGTGAAATTTCCCTGAAATTCCTTCTTCTGCCTCAATTTTCCTACGGCGTCTCTAGAACTCAATTCAGCAAATTCGCTACACTTTGTTTCGCTTAGATTTTATTTGAAAGCATCAAAACTCTCTTCAGAAAGTTTGTCTGCTTACGGCCGCTGACAGAGGAGGCGTTTTTATGGAAAACGCCTCGGGTATACGCCGTGCACCTATCTGTGGGCAGAGTTCGCACTCGCATTTGAAAGTCTTCTGTTTTCCTGAAGAAGGTGTTAGTATCCTGATTGAGTTGTATTGTGCTGTTATATGGCACTCTTGTTTCACTTTCCCATGAACTGCTCTACACTTTGTTCTCCTCGGGATTTCAGGAATGTTTCATCATCGAAGACAGACCATGTTTGCACTACACTGTAACAAAGTTTTTGGCTATTGTCTATTGCACTCTCTTGATCTATGCCGCGGAGCAAAAGCGCCGTCCGGATAGCGCGGTTCGCTTAAGCGGAATAAAGGAAATAATAAGCTGATGGTGAGACTTATAGTGCTCTGCATGCTTTAATGCTCCCATGGAGCTCATGTCTGTGTGACTCTCCGACAGCGTGCAGAGCTCCTGGAGAACATTAGAGGCTGAAAGTGCACTCCCGGACACTGCACTTTTCAAGCCGTCTTGCAGCCCGTTTGTGGATACGACCCCCTCCCTTTTCGGTCGGCTGAATACGACCCCCTCGTTGTTCTTTGCGCAACGCAGGGTTGACCCTGCCTGAGTCTCCCACCGAGTGCTGGTGGCCTAGTGGTTAAGGTGGTGGGCTTGGGATTTCGGGGTCAGTGGTTCGGATCCGCCCCTTGTTTTCCTTTTGCATTTTTGTGACTGTTTGGCAGTAGTGAAACATGATTCCTTCATCATTGGTCAGCCCTACTTGCTTTTGGATGAGTTTGAGGTCGATAACTTCGAAATTTTTCCTAACTTGCATGCCACTACATAAGGTTAAAGGAAGTAGTACGAAAAGGAATTTTCACATCTGCGGAGAACCTGCTCCCCACAGAGCAATTAGCAGGCCGCCAAGGAAGCGATGTGTGGCGCTTGCACTGCGAACAGTGCTGTGGTTGCTGAGCAGGACCATTGCGCCCTTCCGCCCCATGCGCCGCCCCGCCCCATGATTCATCGGTGGCTTGGGCGAGTTGCGTTGCCAGCCGCGGCGCGGTTAGGGTGCCATGCCTGCTGTTTGTAATCAGGGGTGTTGTAGGGGGAAATTACATCCGCAGTAGAGCGTGAGTGCCAATAATCCCAATTCTATCCCAACACGAGTCACTTTTACAGTTGTCTTTCTTGCAAGCAAAACCAATCTATGCCTACACTCTAGCAGTACAGTTTTAGCACATACTTTAAGGAATTCCACTTTAGGTACTTAGAATTATTGTTCATAATTTACATGATTTGCAGCAATTTGCATGATTATGCATTACATGATTTACATGATTACGCATTACATGCATTACATAATTTCATTTCATTCAGAGGCCTTCGACGGCGTGGCATTATCATGTCCAGTGGTGCTTTGTCTATGTGCGAGCTTCGAGCACCTGTTGATGTGATGAATATGGCTGTTTTGTGGGGCGTAACCGGTGCTGATGCCAGGTTATTGACAAGTGGTGAGACAGATTCTGAGTGCTTTTTTCTCAGAACCTTTGGCT
Organism: Ostertagia ostertagi; assembly: GCA_036418205.1. Lineage (NCBI taxonomy): Eukaryota > Metazoa > Nematoda > Chromadorea > Rhabditida > Trichostrongylidae > Ostertagia > Ostertagia ostertagi. Next base: position 13,545 of record MU868795.1, on the reverse strand, counting down.
TCACGTAGCCTCTTTGTTCTTTCAATCTCTTCCGGCTTTCGGTCTTTGATGTCAAGTTCAGGTAACGCTGAACAAGTGCTTCTGCGAGCGGAGGCTCGACGAACAGTTGGTGGTGCTTTGCACGTCGCATCAGTACAAACGAGGATAGACGAAGACGACCAGAAGACTGTAGACAGAATACTGTTACGTTTATTGTTGATCAATGAAGCTTCAGGTTCCAGCAGATTTTGTCTATGGTTTAATACAATCATTCAATTGATTTCAGATGTTATACTGCATCGATACCAAAATGTTCGAAATTTGAGCATTTGGAACAAGCGATTCCGCAGGGATTGAGGCATTGAGGTGGCAATGCACTCAAAACCATGTAATAAATCCCCTCTTCCGACAGAACGGTATTAACCTTGGACGGGAAAGGAGAGACTACAGGATGCGTGAATATTTTTCATTTTCAGGAGTTCCTGCAATTCCTCGGCTTAAGTCTGGAAGATGCTCAGTATTTTGTTATAGCGCTTCTTCGGTTTCATAGCAGACAAAGGAGGCTGAAGTTGAAATGGGCATGCTATTCACAACAGAGAAAGCACAATTATGAATATGAGGTTCCTAGTCACAACAGTGACCAACACAAGTGCAACAAAATCGACAATGTTTATTACGGCTACTTTGAACAACACTGGATAGTAAAAATAGCTGTACAATAGGAACTATACCTAAACTTTCCTAATTTTTCGTGGCCTTGGACCGAGTTCTTTAAGAGGAGTGTGATCAGTAATGCTCACAACTCGAACACCGGCAACCGTTAGACCTTTGACACATGTCATACGTCCAGGATCAAGACCTTTCACCTGAAAAAAACTCAGTGATCATACTCCAAAAAATTTACATGGTGCCACCTGACGTTTACTTGAACTTGAACGCGTTTAAAAATTTGTTTCTTGTTCATTGGATAGTATACTCTGCTCTTCGCCTTTTCTGGAAAATGGTATGCATTTCCACCCGCTCTGTAAGATTCGAAACAGCCTACACTTAGAAAAAAAGGTGAAACTCGGGTTCGGGGGGGGGGGCACGCGATGGCGCGGCACTGTTTTCCTCTCCTTCAAGGCTTAGTCACAGGAGCAGTTACTCTTTCGCCAGTGTTCCGTGGCAGTTTCGAAATATGCGCCATAGGGACTAAGCCTTGGAGTAGCAGACGAAAACAGTACCGCGACATCGCGTGCCCCCCCCCAAACCCGAGTTTCACCCAAAAAAAACAATACATAACAGCTGAACCATAGCTTCAAAAAAGCCCTATCTAGAAGGAAAAAAAGAAGCCTAGCACTCACATAACTCAAGTGAATTTCCGAAATCGTTCTCGAAAAAGTTGGATAATGTCAAGGTCTCACCATCAGCATGGCGGCCAGGGTCAACCCTGCGTTGCGCAAATTCCCAAATTTTTACGACCCCCTTCCTTTTCGGGGGTATCGGTACGACCCCCCCCATATTAACTATCATGTCTTTCACATAATTTAATGCTCATCAATGCTCATCAATGATGGCAGTCACCAACATGGAGAAGTGGTGGACCGTGGTCAATCCGCGCGCTCTGTCTCGCTCAGAGGAGGGAATCGAGGCAAATGAAGTTTTATTCATTAAATAGAAGGAATTTCCAAATTTTTGCGTAAACCAATACATCATTTTAATCGTAAAGATTTCTACTTTCAGAAACCCACCAGGATTTTTTCGATCTCTCAACTTTCCTTACCTTATAATCTGAAAAACTAAACCTTGTAGCAATTACATTGCAATCCAAACCCCTCCATTCAGAAGGTTATATTTTCTTTCAGAAGCTGTTTCATGAAATCGGACACCAAAATTTTTGAAAATATAAATAGTTTTCTTCCTGAGGAGTATTTGAAATGTTGTGGATGTTCAAGTATTTCAAAAAATCGTCCCGTTGTTCCGTTTTCTGTGCACACGCGAGTTTTTGACATTCAAACATTCATAACTTTCTTCATAATCAACTTTTTGCAAATGTCTAAGGCTAATTAGAAACTAGAAGATTAGAGCTTTCGAACAAGCACCTGAAAATTTTCCAGCGATCATTTTTTCAAAAAATAGTCCCGTTGTTCCGTTTTTGGGTGGTTTGGGGTCCGATTTTTGAGAAGGCGCGAGTTTTCGACATTCAAACGTTAATAACTTTCTTCATACTCAACATTTTGCAGATGTCTAAGGCTAATTAGAAACTAGAGGATTAGAGCTTTCGAATAAGTGCTAAAACTTCTTGAAATAATCACTCGCTCAAAAAATAGTCCGTTGTTCCGTCAATTCCACCTTGATTTTTTTCAAGCCATTTTCCTGGACCGCGACTATGCAGTCTTTAAAGGCCCATAACTTCCTTTGAAATTAATGTGATGAGAAGCGGTAAAGATTGTTGGAATCCACTCGAAGAGTACTTTCATAACAACTGTGAAATTTCCCTGAAATTCCTTCTTCTGCCTCAATTTTCCTACGGCGTCTCTAGAACTCAATTCAGCAAATTCGCTACACTTTGTTTCGCTTAGATTTTATTTGAAAGCATCGAAACTCTCTTCAGAAAGTTTGTCTGCTTACGGCCGCTGACAGAGGAGGCGTTTTTATGGGAAAACGCCTCGGGTATACGCCGTGCACCTATCTGTGGGCAGAGTTCGCACTCGCATTTTGAAGTCTTCTGTTTTCCTGAAGAAGGTGTTAGTATCCTGATTGAGTTGTATTGTGCTGTTATATGGCACTCTTGTTTCACTTTCCCATGAACTGCTCTACACTTTGTTCTCCTCGGGATTTCAGGAATGTTTCATCATCGAAGACAGACCATGTTTTTGCACTACACTGTAACAAAGTTTTTGGCTATTGTCTATTGTACTCTTGATCTATGCCGCGGAGCAAAAGCGCCAGTCCGGATAGCGTCGATTAAGGATAATAAGCTGATGGTGAGACTTATAGTGCTCTGCATGCTTTAATGCTCCCATGGAGCTCATGTCTGTGTGACTCTCCGACAGCGTGCAGAGCTCCTGGAGAACATTAGAGGCTGAAAGTGCACTCCCGGACACTGCACTTTTCAAGCCGTCTTGCAGCCCGTCTGTGGATACGACCCCCTCCTTCGTTTCTTTGGCTGAACCAGGGTTGACGCCTGTGGCATTGCTTTTTGTTATGTAGACAATTGATGGATAAAACTGCTTGTTCACGACGAAGGCGGCGAGAACACCCGAAGAGATATGCATGAGAAATTCACTGTGCCAATGTGGTCAGGAATTGCTATGAACTATTTGGTGCCATAGTTAGCAACATTCACTGAAATAAAATCACAACAACTTCAAAGTAGGAAACAAAAATAAGCAGTGAAAAAGCGAAACACAGCGAACGGCAGCAAAAGCAAAGATAAAGGGTGCTATCTTAGTTGGGGGGGGGGGCACGCGGCGGCGCGGCGCTCTGTTCGTCTCCTCCTCAAAAGGCTTAGTCCCAGGGGCAGTTACGGTGCTATACAAGTAATGTCGCCGCATTTTTTGAACAGAAAAGTATGTCAGTAGGACTGTTGCCCGCTGCTGTACTGTCACCAGAATCGGGGAATTCGTGAGCCAGGGGGAGTGTAGCCAATCTAGGGGGGGTGGGGGTGAGGGCAGCCACTTGACATGCGTGAAAAGCTGGACGTGCCCATCCCACTTGTATAGAGCCGCAGTTACTATTTCGCCATCACATGACAGTTTCGAAATAGGCGCCATCGAGGACTAAGCCTTGCAGGAGGAGGCGAACAGAGCGCCGCGCCGCCGCGTGCCCCCCCCCCCCAACTAAGATAGCACCCACGATAAAATCCAACTATCATCGATTGGAGCATGTTTTGGCTTGATGCCAGCACGCGTTGCGTAATCTCGTACACGCGTGCGCGGTCTTCGCCGCAGTCCATCTGAGAGCCGCAATCAACGGCACAAAAGGGGGTCCCATTTCTCGTTTCCTGACGGATTTCGCTGCTTCTTTCGCCACTGACGTACCATTGAGGACCCCCTCGTCCCCTCTAAACCCCATTTAAACCTAGCGTAACCGCTGCCTTTAAGGCGCGCCAGTATACGGAGCGCGCGCTTCAGCCGTTTTTGAGTGAACGAATGTGAGATCTGTGTTCAAGTAGTCCAATAACTCCTGGGGCCGATTTCTAGAAAAATTCGAGATTTTGAATTAATCTCAAAAAAGTGGGCGAGTCACTCATTGATGCTACATATCCATAGCCGGTAGTTCCAGGGTTGACCTATTTTGGACGACGGCGACCCTTTAAATTTGAAAATAATAAAATGTGGGTGTTGAAATCATGCGAACAGAAAACCAGACACTGCTTTACACTCTTCAGAAACCAAAAAAACTTATATCGTCTCAAGGCTATATAGGCTTCGATGATAGGCTGATGGATGAATGGATAGATACCCACCCAGCTTATTTCGAAATTTGGTCGAAATCTCAAATTTGGCTACAAACTTGTCCCTAGGGGTATTTTAATCTCCGGAACACGAATATCACACTTGTTTGCTGCAAAAACGTCTGCCAAGAGTTCTGTGGGCTCCATGTGCAGTCTTTAGTAAGTACCGCAGAAACTGATTAGAAACTCTTCGCAAAGTCTTTGCACGGGTAACTACAGGCAAGCATTGATCGAGTAAGGTAGCTGGGAGCCTTTTCATCATTTTGCAGCGAAGGCAAAAAAGAGAACCCGCCAGGGAATCGATCCTACGACGTCTCGCACGTGAACCCGGACTACTACCGCTGCACTACTTTCCTTCATAACTCCATTCGGAAAATCGTTTGGCAGATTTGGAAAGCAGATTCGAGATCAGCGTCCAAAAACGCATCCAACGGTGTAGGTCTCTTTACATATGGCCACTTCGACCAATCATCCATTCCTGGTAAGCGAAGGCGGGCATCAGCAAGAACAACCCACTCCTCTACAAATAGCCTGGTCCATGGATCGTGTTAAGCCATGGCCAACTGAATCCTTTTTTGGAAGGAGAAAATTGGGAAAGTTGAGAGCGGGCAAAACATCGATATCATTCACTAGCAGTACCTCAGAACCAATGCCTGTGAAGGTCCGACACATATTCAATCGAATTATTTCTGAACTTATGCGCAGAACCTTTCCAAGAGGTCGATCATGGCCGTTCCTATTGTTATTTTCCGGTGACAATGGTGTTGGAATGGGCCATTTCATTTTACTCTCAAGCCCTAACGATAACGATCAAGGCTAACATTAGGGTATTTCTAGCTGTAAACTTTTACAAGAGCCAGTAAAAAGCCGTAACTAGCGATATCCGATCCATTCTTTGCACATCTTCAGTGGTCCAAACACTGTGAAGTTCCTCCCCACACTGCCCTCCCCCGTCCCCGCGTGGGTGGCAAAAATATCCGTCTCTTGGTTTGGGATCGCTTCACAGCATATTCTCAGGCTGATTCGGCCGCATCAAAAAGCTTCTCTGAAGGAAGTGTTATCCGAGCTCTTTCCCCACCATTATCTTGACTATTCTTCTTAGGATTGCAGAGCGAATTCTAGTGGCCCACTTCAAGTCCATGTTCACCAATTTTGTCGTACCACATGTTTGATTGGCGCGGGGAATAGGTATGAAAGCCGCCTAAGTTATGCCCCAGTACTACCGAAAACCCCCGTCTTCGACTAAACATCAACCATGTTTTGTTCGAACAAGATGAAATCGCGAATCATTACCAAAGTCCGTGTACCGCAATTCGCTTTTAGCGACACCCAATCATCGGCAAATTTTAGCCAATCGAGGACCGAGTGACCACGAAAGACGGCGAGTGCACACGACGTAATAGTCGTCCAAGTCGCCCATGTGGAATCGCGTCCGCGATTTAAGTGACATCCGCGACATTTGTCGCCACCTTCAATTAGTAACGGTCATGTAAAGTAGCGGCAGTAGTAATTGCCAGGACAGGAAAGGAACGGTCCACATATTCCCTAAGCAGTGTTCGCATCCGGTAAGCTCCTACCCTGCTCACTGGTGCATTCATACTAAGTATTGTGGTTCCGCACAAGCCCTGCATATGGCCAATGTCGCCATCTTATGATGCTGGATTTAGTTGCTTAGAACAGGGAGCGTAAAGTACTTGATGCCTAGCAATCCCTGTCTGAATTTGCCACCCCCAGCGCAATAAATATTTGATCATCGCCAAACGTTTCCCTTTACCGCTCTGAGTCCGCTGCGTTTGTCACCCATGAGGTTTCAGCGGGAGGTTTCAGCGATATTGAAAGCCATCCTGAAATTTTTCGCTGTGGCCCAAGCGCCGTACGACATTAATATTTGCCGCTCCTTCCCCTGCTGACCCGTACCTCCACACTTTCCTCCGCGGCCGGGATGCTTCGGATTTGTAGGAAACTCCGCCCGCTTGAGAGCACGTTCCGCCCATTGTTAGCGGGCCCATCACACCCGTTTCACTTGGTTTCGCCACTTTGAAACATCGCTGCTACTGCATCCACTTTCTTCCTGTTTCATATACCCATATGACTGACATGATTATCTTTAGTGGGCATCAATTCCCGCCCATTTGAAGAATGCATCGTCCACTGCGAGTAGATCTGCTTTCCATCTGGCAACCTGTGTACACCTCTATTCCTTTTTTCCTCGGCCACTTAGGCTCCTTAGCCCGCCACATCGCATTGAAGGCGAGGAGGGGAGGGGGGCACTTCAAGGTTTTACGTGGGGGGACGAGCATTCGCTGTGCTTGGACTAACCAGGGAAGGGTCATTAGGCCAACCCGGCCAAATGAAATGAGGTGCACATTTCTGTACGCAGCATGAGACGCTGAACTCAAATCTGCTTTCACTATCTGCTGAACTCTTCTCTGAAAGGAGTTACGGAGGGTTTTTGTTGCCGCCCTTGATTTTCAGTGTTTTACCTGCAATCACATGTTAGCCGCACTATAAAAGTATCGAAAGGAGAACCGAGGCACTGGTGATGTGAGCCTAGGTAGCGCAGTTGGTAGCGGTCGTGTTTCTCACGGAGGGGGTCGGGGGTTCGGTCCCTTACGGGGTTTGTTGTTTTGCTTTTTTTCCAACATGGCTGAAAAGCCTTTTTGAATCTGTTATTTTACCAATGGTCGCCCGACGCTACATCTACGAAGAGTTTGCAAGCTGACCCTCTTAAACTTAAGCACTACTTGTCTGTGAAAGCCTATGGTGCCCGTAGTGCAGGTGCTATGCTTTTCCGTGGCAAGTAGGTATGATATTCGTATTCAGGGGATCAAACTACCCTTACAGCGAGTTTTTCGCCAAATCTGAGGCGACGAAATAATTGAGAAAAAGCGGGGCAGTGATGGGATTACCACTCCTCAAACTCCACTTTTTTGGGTTGACCAATCATGGACGACGGGGGAAAGGGGAGAGAAGGTGTTGTATTAGGAAATAATGGTTTGTAGATCTTTGGATGATGCAGACGGGCAAGCCAGACACAATTTTCGTCTATTATGAAAAGTTTTTAAAAAATTTATTCTACCCAAGTGCCAGCCTTTTGTAATGGATTGGTGGATCGGTGAGTAAGTGACTGCCCAAATTTTCGAGGTTAGGTCAAAATTTCAGAATTCGCTAGAAGTTCGCTCAAAGGGAGAGTCTGACTCCCTGATTACGAATATCATACTTGTTCGAAGCAAAAATGCCTGGCGCCTGCGCTACAAGCGCCCAAAGTGGTGAGGAGCGGTGCCGCCCAAGTTCATTATTAATTGCCCTCAAATTCTTTTTACTGTTAACTATACGCAAGCATGTCGGACTAGCAATGTTAGGAGTCTTCCTAGCTATCTTACTGCAAACGGCAAAAGAGAAAAACTCGCCAGGGAGTTGATCCCCTGACCTCTTTTTCGTGAGCCTCGACCACAGCCCCTGCGCTTTTCTGCTTCATAATTCCTTTCAGAGAAGAGTTCAGCAGATAAGGAACACATATTTGAGCTCAGCGTCCCAAGGCGCGTATACACATATACATCTCATTTCAAATGGCCGGGTTGACCAAATGACCTTTCCTGGTAAGCCTTTAGGCAGAGAACGGATTGGGGGTAGAATGTGAGCCATGTTCGGTCTCCCTAACGTTTCTCAGGCCCTCTCCTGGCCTCTCGTGCCAAGGTCACTACCATCGTTCTGTTGTGCTTCTCCTCCCCAAGATTGACGCCGGCTGTTAGCCTGGTGCCAGAGTCCAGCGTCGCGTCGCGCGCGTTCCGGCGCGAAGGTCACTGAACTTACAGGGACCTCGAATCCAATATTGCGGAAGCGTGCTCTCGCAATCTCCGACACCCATTTCGCTTAGTGTTATGTTTTCGTGATTAGCGGCGACGATTCCGGCGAACTCTGACAGCCAGCCTTATAGAGTTCGTTCGAAATTTTACGCATCGCACAGCCCTCGATGCACTTCCCGCCTACTCGTGACGATGCTCTCACCCACAATTGTTGTAGCTTGATTGCCTCTATTGCCTTCAACCATTCCCAAACTTGACCTTGGGGCTGTTCTCTTGGATCTTGCATTCCAAAACGGGATTTAGTGATCCAAAATAGAGACACGCACAGATCGACGTAAGCCCATACCAGGGTCAACCGTCCGTTGGACAAAGTCCAACGAGGGGGTGGGGGTCGTATTTGGGGGTGGAAAAGAGGGGGTCGTATTTCGCGAGGTAGCGTTAATGTTACAGTAAGGGAAGGGATGATTTTTATGGAACGGAGAGGCGGATTAAGTTTCAGCTGGGGTTTGGATTGAGTCCCCCCTGCCCGCTGTAAGATCGCGCTTTCGGAACGGAGGAACGTGTCACGTTAGTGAATGAAGACCGAAGAAAGGGAAACTGACCTAGTTGAGGGACCCACGGACCTCCTGAGGGTGCGAACTGACGCGCAATTCGCATGGAAAAATTTGACCTCGGCGACCTATCATGCCTCAAAGCTGGCGGGTCCGGCGATCTCCGCCCACCGATCATCTGATCACTCGCCGTAGTTCAATACGTGGCGAGTGATTAGATAGCTGAGAGAGCGTAGTGTTGAAGAGGGCACAGCGATGAGAGTCGCATCAATGCTCGAATCAACGGGCAAGGAAGGGGTACCGTTTCTCATGGTTCTTCCTTCTTTCGTGTACCACTCACCATCCCTAGGTTAATTTGAAATTTGTAATTCGAAATGGGTTGCTTTTTCATCGTGAATTCGTCCTTTAACCGCTTGTGATAGCATCAGGAGAAACACACTGAAGAAATTACTATCTTATGAAAAAAAGAGTTCGTTATTGCTTAAAGTTGACTATTCAGGCGATTAGGCGACTAGGTGACTAGGCGAGAAGAAAAGATACGTATCGATGCACCCCACCGGTAGGGTGCCAATACGACCGTGCGCGTGGACAATGGCACCCAGTTGGTGTGCCGCCCTGAAATTTTTATTAAAATTTAAAACGATTCAGCAGGCGAGTACTTATAACCAAGCTTCGTTGTGTCTACAGGGGGGGGGGGGGCAAAAAAAAAGACATTTTGCCTATGTCGGACTTCGGCTCTTTTTTCTTCGCAGAGATTGCTGTCGTTGACGGGAGTTCCTCAGCAGAGTATTCCCTAAGTGTTCCTCTATTAGTGTACGCAGGCTCTCCTTCACTGCCCTCACCGTCTTCAGAATATGACGTCATCTGTCACCGTCGTCAGGCTCAAGGAGGTCTACCGTAAGAGCTTCAGCCTGAAGCTCTTACGCAATTTCGTGAATCGATTTAATGTTGGATAGTTTTCTAGAGGCATTAGCTACCACTGTGCAAATCCCCTCGGAACTAGCTTTCCAGTAAGGGTCGTTATGGTACACGATCCTTCGAAGACCCCATTGAGATCGACCAGTGCACCATGTTTCCAGGGCTAATTCTTCTGATGCCGTCCACGTACGTGGCCACTATGAAGATTTTCTTATAGAATGGAATGCACTCTTTAATAATAAGTTGGAACCGTTCGGTCTGAGTTGAGTAAAATGTGCTTAAATCCATCTGGAAGTGGAGGCAAAATGTCTTTTTTTTTTGCCCCCCCCCCCTGTATAATATATAAGCATACTTTACCAGTATTAGGTTTTGACGTAGTCTGGCTAATTAATACTGAAGTTCTAGGATGTGGAACTTCGATCAGCGATACATTAACTAGTGTTTTACATTATTAAGCTTTAAGATGAATTACTGATCGGGACCTCTACGTCTTTTCATAGTCTTAAGACACAGGGATATCAAAAATTCTACTGTACATTTGAACTTCTAGAGTTTTCAAACACCATCCCTTTGAAATCCGAGATTTCTTTCCAAACTTCCACTTCTAATTCCAACAATACATGATCATAAAGCTTAAGACTGCAGTCATATTTTGTTTATTGTCATAGTCAAAATTTTGATAGAAAAACTGCTTTTAGGGACAATTTTGCCCCATTTTGTGCGAGAGTTGGGCGCGCCAAAAAGAGGCGTGGTCCCACGAGCACGCTACGTGCAAATCCGCATTGTCGTCAAAGGGATAACAATACCGTATGGGTTGATAGATAACCCCATGTTAAACACTTCTTTTGAGATTCAATTAGGCACATTATTGTCTTCTATTCAAATGGTAATAGAAGGTAATAATGTACCTAATTGGATTTCAATCGCGTCTAATCGCGTATCCACCTAATCGATACGTATCTTATTCAAAGGATATTGTGCGGCGAATGATATTATATGGCGAAGCGCTGCACGTTATGATTATTTTCATCCTTTTTACCAGTATTCATTTGATTACCCTCGATTTCGGAAGACGAGAAGAAAATCGAGTGCAGAACTACGATTACGAGAATTACGGTAATGCGATCCGTTTTCTGTTTCTACACAACGCCAATAATTACACTATTCAGTGCACTATAAATATTCCGTAATGTGAGTGCTGACAGAGAAGAGTACTAGTCGGCCGTGATGTGCCAACGAATTTATTGCGAACATTATTGGCGTTGATCCAAAAACTTGCCCCTACTCACTATCAGTCCGGTTTTTTCGTTTAGCGTTGTAATAGAGAGGTTTTGTTGTTTGTTGAAGAACGACTGGTGAGAAAACAATGCGTCCGCGACTGATGACAATGACTGTCAGAAGAAGAAACGGTGAATGACAGCTGATGGCTGTGGGTCTTATATTTGCACTAATATCATTACAGTATTCTTTTTCCCTGTCTGAAGTTAAGGCGACGATACTAGTTGGATTCACATTTCGGCCCTTTTTGTCTTAGTCAGATAGCTACAGGTTTTCGATAATATGCGAGAAAGATATTCTATTTTATTTATTGATTTGTTTGTTGCATATAGGTGTCTGCCGTTGCCATTAACAGGGTCTCGGATTACGAAAATATGAAACAATCAAAAAAGAAAACAAAATAGACCTCAAACCACAGGGTAAAGGGAGGGATTCAGAGATGGCTGGAATTTATTTATTTGTTCATTTGTTTATTTTTTCATCTAGAAAGGTGGGCATAGACCAAGCGAGAGCAAGAACAAGAAACCATGAATAGAAACAAAATATCTTCCGAGAGAACTGGAAAAGTCGAAATTGTTACTTGGCTGGTAGCAACCATATTGCAAAGGACATAAAATAAAGGCCCGAAAACAACAGGTAATCAAAGAAAGCATAAAGCATTTCGCCGTTGATCAATCCCTTTTGGGATGCGGCACGCATTCTACTTCCATTTGTACATTCGTAGTGGCATTTGAATGCGATGTGGCCTATACAATGACTTGCGGGGGCCAGCCGATGCACAGGTCAGTTTTTTATCCCCCCAGACAAGTCTGGTACCAATTAACCGACCCCGGATGAATGGAAAGCTTGGCTGGTCGGGAGACTCACAGCCCAGGATATGATCCCCGGA
>MU868794.1:53629-69513 GCA_036418205.1 Ostertagia ostertagi | reverse complement strand
ATCGACACCAGAGGCTACCCAAATTCATTTAGCGCCCTTCGCATGTGTGCGGAACCTTTCAGATCATCCAACGTTGGATAATGTGGAAGTGATCTTTGGGTCCACGCTTGCGGCAGATAAAGCAATGAAGTGTGCATTAGGCTCTCTAAACGATAAGGAATCGCTCTGAAACACTGACTGACACTCCTCTGAGCACTGATAAAGCAGCTAGGTCAGACAGTGTTGTCGGCTGATAACCCGATGACTAATCCCTTAACTTTCACCCCTTCCCCTTTTTGTTGACATGAATGCCCTCGATCACACACCTGTTATGACCAAAGCTGTTTTCTTCATTTTTTTTACTATTTTTGGCCTTTATTTTTGGTTTGGCGTTCGTCCTATTCATTTTTCTTCTTTTTATTACTTTTCTTGTTCGAACAGTTCTCTTTTCGGGGAGCCTACACCACCTAGATATAATTTAATGATATTTTCATATTTTGTTCCCTTGCCGAAGGCTATATTTCAGTTTTCATTTATTTTTATTTTTTGCGCATGAGACTGTTCTGCTCAATAACTGTTCCGTTCAGCGAGCGCTTTAAATGATTGAAGCGCAAGCTCTTCCGATTAATTTTAGGCTCTGAAAATGCTATCGGCACCAGCTCCGTGAACTTGCTTCATCTGGAAAAAGCTTCTCCGCAGCGTAAAGCATGAGAATTCGTATTCTCTGCATTTTTCACAATTTTCTTTTCCCCATCTGGGGTCCTTCTCCCCATCCCTGCCATCATATTCAAGTGGTATCACCACACCAGTACAATTCGGCTTATTGCCTTCGAACTATATTTTTCATTTCCTATCTCGTGCGTCACATTTTCGAGATACTTTCTTTAATTATTTTAGGACATATTCGCTTTCTGCTTTCCATGCGAACATTAATTAGAAATCGGTGAAACTCCAGTTCGGGGGGCCACTCCATTTTTTCTCCAATACTCAAGATAAGGATTAGAGGGCTCACGACACGTAATCGACTCATTTAAAGTAGACTTCTGATAAATATTGGTGTAATGGGTGAGAAACCCTGAAACGTTTTCACATTTCCGCCTGCCATGACCCAAGGGAACGGTCCTGGACCAGGAGAAAGGACACCTCCGCAAAGGGCTAAGGGTGCAGGAGCTCCAGGGTGGATCACCTGTGCAGAAAAGTGGATGGGATGTGGGCAGGTAGTGTGGAATGTAGGACATCCACCGGTCCTTATCAAAAGTACGCTCGAAATGAGTCGTTCACTTATTATCTTATCCGTAGTGTTCGATAGCCCAAAGAACTGCTCTCTAGTACTACGGATAAGATAGCAATGGAGTGCCCCCGAACTGGAGTTCCACCGAAATTGAAATATTTTGCCTCCCCCGGGGTGGTTTGTTGGTTTGCAATAACAGTCAGCCTTGTCTGTCAGTGGCGTACAGGAAGCCAAAGCACCTGTTCGCACCCTGCGCGACCCCGGTTCACAGGACTGCACCCTTCAATCAAACTCATCACCCTGCTGTCCTCAACACCTCAACACAATATGGAAATTTAGGCCACTAAGCGCTTAATCATAGGTTTCCCTTGGGTAAAACCTGTCGCCAATTGTTCTATTGTCAACGAGAAAACGTCCCCTATAATCAAGTACGATGCATTTTTTCGATGCTCCGTTGTTCAACATATACCTTTTATTTTTGCTAGTAAATACATTGAAATATAAACGCATCTCTCGTGTTAATTAATCCAGGTCTGGGATAAGCCATGCATTTCATTTCTCTCAAAATCAAAATGGTATTTGAATGGTTATTTCGCTTTATGTCATATGAATCGGAGTCTACCAATCTGTCTTCTAGTGTTTTATATCGGACCAAATCCTGAAATCAGGATCAAAAGAAAAATTTTCGAGATCACCATGATTTTCTGGCAAAATCAAGAGCAGAAACGGGAACCCTTTCCAGCGAACAATTTCGACGCTACGTAGACAAGAATAAGGTCGAACGGGTCTGATCCCAATTGGCTAAGGGAAGGCTTTGTTGACTAGACGCGTACAATGCCAGGAATTTATCTCTGACCGTGCGTTTGGTAAGCCCCGTCATTTGTCACCACAGTCACTTCCTGCTTCAATGAAATTAATAACTACATTGTAATGATAAGCAGTACGTGATCAAAATCCGATATATCGATCTCCGCTAGAGCAAATCCTCCCCCTCCTTATTGTTAGTCAGAAGACCATTTGGTCCCTGGCACATAAAAACATAGCTTGTACATTGGATGGTCCCAGCAAGTCATTAACTAGTCCAAATCGCATTTAAGCCCCACTGAGACTTTGGATGGAAGTGAAGGCGCGTGTAACGCATCCCGGAAGACACCATGGTTAGTAGCTCTGATTTGAAACCATTATCGACGCCCGGAATTGCGGAAATCGGAAATGCGATCAATTTGGTTTATTTTGGACTTGGCGGCTAGTAACATAGAATGGACGCAAGCATATTAACTGCTCTGATTTATGTTTCTTAAATTCTTACCTTATTTTCTTGTTCACTTTTATTTGGTTTGTTTCTTTTCTTATTTAGGAGCTAATCAATTTATTTATTTCTTTGTTTACGTACACCGCTGTTTCTTTGCCCATTCTGCAGTGCGGTCCCAAACAAATTCATTATATAGAGATTTCTATTTTCTATCCATAAAATGGAGGCAAAGCCAGCTTTCATCAATGCTGAACGCTGGGCCCTTCGCTATCAATCACTTTTGCTCCCACAAAGTGAAAGCTCTCTTAATGGTTGCGGGCTATATTTGAGCGCTGAGCGAAACCCTTGCACTGGAATTCCTCGGGGATCCTACTTAGCTGACAGTCGTCTCGAGCGCAACTGTGCTCAAAGTGCCGAAATCCGCATCACTAATTTCGATTTGGAGCTAATGGAATTGTTTCACGGAATAGCTGGGTCCTTTTGCAGCGCTTTCAGCACCTGTAGCTATTACGGTATCTTCGGCCAAACCACTTGGGATGGGAAACCGTTGCACCTAAACAGAGTATCATGTCCCGCACTAACAAAGGGGGGGGGGTCTTTCGGGACAAGCCAGCGCTTTTTGGAAACGTTTCTTGGCAATACTTGTAGAGAAGTATGCATGGGACTACAAAACCATGTTTCGTTTTCGCCAAATGGTTCTAGTTATATTCAAAAAATTAGCAAATGATACCCTTGGTGGTTCGACCCCCCGCAGCGACCTAAATTTTGCAGCCGTGTTTGGCGGCCATTTGTTGGCTTCAAAATGGTCCTGATGATGAATACGACATCAGATTTTGACATTTAGCGCGATTTGGCACCAACCGTTACGCGCGCCAACGCGCAGATCAAAAATTCGGTCAATCCACGGGGACCGAACATTAACCAGCTCACTGTTCTTTTCTGGAGTCGCAGTCGTATACATTTCATTTCAAACGGCCACTTCGACCTACCATCCTTCCCTTGTAAGTTCACGGAGCTGGTGCCGATAGCTATTTCAGAGCCTAAAATTAGTCGGAAGAGCTTACGCTTCAATCATTTAAAGGAGGATTGCACGGAAAGAACGAAGGTCGAAGAAGGGAGAAATCGCCTAGTGGGGAGAGCGGTGAATCTCTTGAGGGTGCGGACAGACGCGCAATTCGGCATCGAAAGATTTGACCTCGGCGACCTAGCATGGCTCAAAGTTGGCGGTTCGGCGATCTCCGCCCACCGATCATCTGATCACTCGCCGTAGTCAATACGTGGCGAGTGATTAGATAGCTGAGAGAGCGTAGTGTTGAAGAGGGCACAGCGATGAGAGTCGCATCAATGCTCAAATCAACGGGCAAGGAAGGGGTCCCATTTCTCGGGTTCTGGGCCGTTTCTCATGGTTTTCCTTCTTTCGTGTACCACTCACCATCCTAGTTAATTTGAAATGGGTTGCTTTTCCATCGTGAATTCGTCCTTTAAGCGCTCACTGAACAGAACAGTTATTGAGAAAAACAGTCTCATGCGCAAAAAATAAAAATAAATGAAAACTGAAATATAGCCTTCGGCAAGGGAACAAAATATGAAAATATCATTAAATTATATCTAGGTGGTGTAGGCTCCCCGAAAAGAGAACTGTTCGAACAAGAAAAGTAATAAAAAGAAGAAAAATGAATAGGAACCACGTCAAACCAAAAATAAAGGCCAAAAATAGTAAAAAAAATGAAGAAAACAGCTTTGATCATAACAGGTGTGTGATCGAGGGCATTCATGTCAACAAAAAAGGGTAAGGGGTGAAAGTTAAGGGATTAGTCATCGGGTTATCAGCCGACAACACTGTCTGACCTAGCTGCTTTATCAGTGCTCAGAGGAGTGTCAGTCAGTGTTTCAGAGCGATTCCTTATCGTTTAGAGAGCCTAATGCACACTTCATTGCTTTATCTGCCGCAAGCGTGGACCCAAAGATCACTTCCACATTATCCAACGTTGGATGATCTGAAAGGTTTCGCACACATGCGAAGGGCGCTATATGAATTTTGGTAGTCTTTGGTATCGGCTACACCTGCACACTGCTATTTGAAGGCAAGATCCCGGATAAAACTGGTGATAATGGCGCTTCGTAGCGATGACTGAGCTGCGGAACGACCTGAAAGTGGAAAGGAAAGCAAGAAAATCATTACAAACGCTAAATTAAGGCTTTAATCTTCAGTAAGGACAATGTGGCGCGAGGGCGTCATATAAGGATAAAGGATAAAGCTTTTGCCGTTGATCAATTCCGTCTTGGGATGCGGCACGCATTCTAGGCCAAAAAAAAGACACATTTTGCCTATGTCGGACTTCGGCTCTTTTTTCTTCGCAGAGATTGCTGTCGTTGACGGGAGTTCCTCAGCAGAGTATTCCCTAAGTGTTCCTCTATTAGTGTACGCAGGCTCTCCTTCACTGCCCTCACCGTCTTCAGAATATGACTCCGAGACACATATGTAACTGACGTCATCTGTCACCGTCGTCAGGCTCAAGGAGGTCTACCGTAAGAGCTTCAGCCTGAAGCTCTTACGCAATTTCGTGAATCGATTTAATGTTGGATAGTTTTCTAGAGGCATTAGCTACCACTGTGCAAATCCCCTCGGAACTAGCTTTCCAGTAAGGGTCGTTATGGTACACGATCCTTCGAAGACCCCATTGAGATCGACCAGTGCACCATGTTTCCAGGGCTAATTCTTCTGATGCCGTCCACGTACGTGGCCACTATGAAGATTTTCTTATAGAATGGAATGCACTCTTTAATAATAAGTTGGAAACCGTTTCGCGGGTTTGAGCGTTTGGAAGTAAGAATTGTGCCTTTTAATTCCATGCTGGAAGTTTTGGAGAAAATGTTACTTTGTGTGTTTTGGGGCGCCCCCTGTACTTGCATTTGTTACATGCGGTCTCCAATGGTTGTTGAAGCGAATTTGTTGGGCCAATACGTATTACATTGATCTTGCGGGTGTCAAGCGTGTCTCAAGTCAGTGTTTTTATTCCAGACAGTCGGTTTCCAATTTATACCGAACCCGGGAGTGAGGAAGGTTGGTTGTGGCACGGCGGACTTTCAGCGACCTCAGTGGATGCTGCGTATGCCCGCACCGCTCGCGTGGGAGCGTGCCACTTGCACTACCTACCCCTTTCGGCCAATTAGGGGAGTTTACTATGACGATTAAAGAAATTACAAACAACGCGAGGATGAAGAGGAAGCCGCGCTTGAAGAGGGACACGAGTCGATCCTAGACAGTTAAGCGGTTAGGGCGGAAGCGTTTGCCAAACCCGATCGGTGGTTGGCCAGTCTCGGGTGTGTGGGGTAGGTGTTTAAAATTCAGCGCTGAAAGGCATGCATGGGAGGTCGTGATGAACTGGAGGCATATATGCAAGCGTGAAGGAAGACCCACGATTTCTCGCGGATATACATTTCTACTAGTCGGGCAAATTCCAGGGTTTGCCATCAAACGCAGTGGTCACAGTGGCTGAACTGCGGTACGATTTCAGTGATGCCACTGGGGAATGGCAGTGAAAAGGCGGTGTTAACCACATCCCCACCAGTTGATAAGTGTTCAGTTTTCCTCCTAGGCCAGGCCACCAGAGCTGCGCATGATTGAAACTAAGTAAGCCTTGTTGTAGGCTTTGTTGCTACGGGCAATGAAGCACCTATCAAAGGTGTGACCCGAGAGAGAAGAATGAATGATTCGCTAATGTTAATCCATTCCCTACGTCGTTCAGAGGGTTAAAGGATTCCAGTTCGTCTGTGTGTTCACAGAAACCGTCACCAAGAGCTTCATTTATCTTCATAGTGTCACTTGCATCAAGGAACTGAGCCTTATGGAAATGCAGGAGTAATCCTATATCAAGTATGAAATAGCTGTGGTTATGTGGCTAAGCGCATTTTGTAAGTGAAAAAAAGTGCTGTAGAGAATCGTAAATAGTTCCTATCCACGCCCTGTGGGCAGGTGTATAAGGAGCGTTGGCGCGTAGAGGTTGTTTCTCAAATACTTGCCTAATGCTAAGTTGGTTGGCTACATGTAGCGTCGCCGAATCCTGGGGGGTGCAGCGTCTCTTCGCGTTCGCGGTTACCCCCCCCGTTGCGGAACGAAGACTGTGGACAGAGAGGCGTGGCAGTGCGGACTGGGGACGTTTGACGTTTTGTATGCGCCGCAAAAGAAGGCTAGATGTCAACGCGATGCTTCAGAATATCATTGATCGACTTCGGATAGGTATGGACCTTCCACCCAGGCGGCCTGAAGTACGTCTCCCTCATATCCAGATGATACTTTCTGGACAAGCCTGAGCTTTGTGTGTGGGAGCATGAATCTGTGCTAACCTCGAATCCTAAAAAAAGTGAAAATAAGTTGGGGATACTGTTTGAAGTTCTAAAAGAATTTGAGACGTCTCAACATTCTTATTCTCGCTTTGAGGGGCAGAACATAGAGTGCACCAGCATGTTCATGAAGTGGTAGTGTTTGATTGTGGGAAATACAGAGGGGGGCGGAGCAAAAAGACCTTTTTTCCACATCGGATGGATTTAAAAATCAAGCTTTGCTCAATTTATTACCGAATGGTCCTCAAACTTAGGTTGTTTAGAGCACGATTTCATTTATTAAGAAGACCTGAATAAGGAAGCATCAATTGGACGCAGCATCAGAATAAGTGTTTTGTCTCGGTAAAGCATCTGCAGCTGATACGAGAGCTCAACGAGGTTATGAAGGGTCGGTGTTACAATAACGACCTTTATTTAAAAACGAGTCTTCGGACGGGGGCCATTCGACCTCGTAAGATTTTCGACATTGTCTTAGAAAATAGTGCAGCATTGAATCGATTTGATGAATTGCGTAAGAGTTCGGTTTGGAGAGGTTGACGGTAGGCCTTTGGCCATGCAGACGGTCATATTTCTGAGAAGGTGAGGTAGCAGGTGCTATTTTTGAAGGTGAGAGAGGTGCTTCCCCGAATTTAGTTAATATACAGTTTTGACCTAACCAGGAAATTGTGCCGGCAACGTTAGCAATAATTCTGTGGTTGGGGAGGCGGCGGCCCGCGTAGAGAGAGGGCGATGGTGTGACACGGGGAAAATGTCTTTTTTTGCGCCCCTTCCCCCTCCCTGTATACAAGGCTTTCTCGTGACACACGTGACTGACAGAGCTCGGTTTTTTTTTTGAATAGCAGTGGATGGCTTTAGCTATCGTTTTTCGGCGCCTTGGATCCAATTGTAGGCCACGGTTTTTTTGTTTGCCCTGCGATTAAAAAAAATATGGATTCGTCACTCGATTAGTAAGCGATTCCAAATTTGGCACCATTGTGTGGTGATGTGTGGTGTGTTGTCATTTTGGAGCTGACAGGTTCCTCCATCCACGACGCCAATTCGGGGAGATGAGTGGGGAAAACAAATCGACAGTAAGAAACGAGACTCTAGAACACAAGAGGGGCCCTAAAAAAGGCCGTCGTGTGAGAAGGCACCGGCAAAGCTCACGTCGTTTACTGATGAGTTAGATAGATATGGTTAACATTTGAAGTAGATTTGAATTCAGTTACACGACATCCATCAAAACGACGAGTGGAAGATTCCAGAGCGCATAAACGACCAGCTCAGTTTACCCATTAGGTCGAGTCCTAGGGACAACATATGAATCATGGGGGTAGCAGAGGTTCATAGCGACGAATTGTCGAAAGATTTCCCACGAATGAGTTGGAAGGTGATGTTAACACCTGTTTCACAGGAAATGAACTACTGTAATTCTCTCTGAGTTTATCAACGATAACGGTGCTTCAGATGGACGTATATGCAGACTTTCACATTTGTTCTGTGAGAGAATACCCGTAGCTTGACCGATAAGCCATGCGAAGTTGATTCTACTGATGCGCACCATCAACTAAACAACTCTTTCTTTACCCCTTTCCCCTGTATAGAGCCAAGGATACGGTAGGTAATTTTATTGGTACTGTAACTATGAATGTCATAGAATTTTTAAGACTAACAGTGAATCGTAATTACGGTATAGATATCAAATGCCGACTGCCAGCTAAAGAATGAATGAATCCTCAACAGAACCTAATCGCTAGTCTATCGTGAATCGACGATTGACTCATCACGACGACGACGTCGACGACCGCGACAGCGATCCTATCAGCCGCCTAGCCATCATGGCATTCACATGTGCACCAGCGAGATCGTGTGAACTGATAGCCTTAACTGGAGAATGGTTCGTATAGAAATTGCGCAACAACGCGATGAGAATTGCGACAACGAGCACTGCGTACTGGAGAATCGATCAATATATCGATTATTGTGGTACTTCCGAATGAATTGTCAGAAAAATAATCCGCAGTTTAATCAATTTATTTATTGATCGAGTTCTTCAATAAAGACGAGCGCTCTGATAAGCAAGATACCGTATCAGTGACTGTTGATTCTCTTGTTGGTCAGACTGGAAAAAAATCAGATACCAGTGGCACTCGATGTATTGATTATCGTGCAGTATAGAAGGTAAGGTTGATTTCAGGGACACGAAGGCCTCATCACGATATGAGGCTTCTATAAAACTCAGGTGCTGGAATTCGTCCTGATATTTCCACAGAACCAAAAAGGAATGTATGTGCACGTCAATCGATATATTGATTGTGTCGCTAAATAGCGTGCAATAATAAAGGCAAGATTTGGGATAAAATAGGTGTGGAAAAGCGTTCAGTTATGAAGCTATAGGTGGGAGGTGGTCTGTAAAAGAGAAGGAAAGCAAACAAAACCACCGATTACGCCCCGTACAGAGACCTCCCTATTTCAGCCACATTCCACCTTGGGATAGAGAAGAGGCGAATTGGACGAGTTTCACGAACCTAACTCTACTTGCTCCAGTGTCAATAACATTGGATCGCGCCGGGACCACTGCCTCGAGTGCTTTTCGAGCAGCGCCACGTGGCAACCGATAGCGAACGGTGGCGGACCAGGGTCAACCGTCTGTTCGAACTGTTCGAACGAAGGGGTCGCATTTTGGTCGGAAGGGGGTCGCAATTTCGAGGACTGTCAGCCACAGGCGCGTGCGTGGCGTATCCGAGGGCAAGAATTGTTTGTGCAGACCGCATTAGATTCGATTAATTATGCACAAAGAGACAGTTTTGGGCAAATTACGGTGTTTTCCTTGAGGAATAGAGAACAGTTGAATGCATCTCCATGAAAGGTTTGACTTCTTGTGGCTGAAATTGAACTTCTTCGGGAACCTACTTTTCTGAGGACGGTTCTTCCAGACAATGGTAAAACAAATAAGAAAGAAGAAACCTCGTAGTCTTCAAAAATGTCTTTGCCTCTTTCCAACATGCTCTTTGAAGGAAGTTATTATTGCTGAAAGCTCGAAAACTCGCATGTGCTGCTCAAAAACCTATGGGAACAAAATGTTCGAACGTGTGATTTTCTCGGAAAAATGGATTTTGAAAAACGGTTTGGGGCTTGTTAGAAAGAGCAAATCCTGTACTTTCACCCCATGAAAAAGTGCATCACAGAAATGAAAATGAAGTGAGTTATGGTCGCTGAAAGCCCAATATAGTTATACGAGCGCTTTGCCACGAAAAATGTTCGAACGGGACGATTTTTTGAAAAAGAGGACAATCGTCAAACTTTTTATAATGTTTTGTTAGAGAAATATTTCAAGTTTCCGAAACTTTTTACAGATTTCCAAAATGTCGCATACGAAAGATTTTATGGGCCTTCAAAGTTGGAGGTGCGCCTTCTCAGAATTTTGGGTTTTCCGCTTCTAACAGAAGTACTTTCGGGAGAGTTAGGCAATCCTTGTAGTTTTCTGGAAGCGCACCTCAGGCACAATCAAAATCTACCTCAACAAGTCAAAAAAGAAAGTATTCCCCTCTAAAATTTTTTCTTCGCCGCGTCCCGTTCTTCCAGCGCCCGGGTGATACCTGCCGCGCTCCAAGGCCGACGCGACGACGCGCAGACGCTTTCTGGCGCAACGGATTCATGTCTAGCACTCTTATTAACAAAAACAGGGGGTCGCAACTGGACCCCCTCGAGAGCTAGGGGGTCGCAAAAATCCCGAAAATGTTCGAACGTGACGGTTGACCCTGGGTGGGACTGCGGACGAAGGTGTGAGTTGCGGGTTGGACGAGCTCCTTGCGCCTTTGTCGCGCACTTTCAAGCCGCAAAAGGGGCGCGACATCAACACTTGTCCACCTGCCTACTACCCCCTGGATGGAACAGGCGAGCCCGCCTGATCGCGGAGCGTGCCTTTAAAGGATAACAGATGAGGCACTAAATGATAAACGTGTGGATCCTTTTTTGGAATACGCCACGCAATTTCTCTTCCAATCGGACCGTAGTGGTGTTTGAGATTGCGATTTGCCCAGAACAACGTCATGCAGGACCAACTGTTGTGCAGTTCCGCGATTGTGTCCTTCCAAAAGAGTCTGGTACCAAAGTACTTGGCTCGGGGTATACAGGGGCGGGGGGGGGCAAAGTCACTTGGTCCATGGCGCACATCATCAAACTTTTCGTTACACAAGGTGCCGCTCTTGATGGAAGCTTTACAGCAAAATATCTCTTAGGTATCCTCATAAACAGCCACTGTCTTCACCGTCCTCTCACTATATGACGTCCCTCTCACCATCCTCGAGCTTAAAGGAATGGGACGGGAAAAAGCTCCGCCTCCATTACCACAGAAAAACGATACCTTAGGCCCCTAGCCTCATGAGCATAGCAAAAAGAACGGAACATAAGCGTTAGTTTCGATAATACTAATCCTACACACAAGACAAAATGATCACTCTTTCCGTGGAAGATTCCTTTAAGGTATCGTTTTCTGTGGTAATGAGGGCGGAGCTTTTTCCGTGGAACATTCCTTTAAGGAGGCTTACCCTATTTGTGCCTGCTTCAAGCTGCTACAAGACGTTTCTGTCAACTGATGGATTGCTTTGTAGAGACTATAAAACGTCTTCTGACCTCGGTAATCACCTCAATTTGTTAAGGGCCTCGTTGAATTGTTAACGGTGCATCATGTTCGCATGGGAAAACTTCTAATGTTGTCAATAGAGAAGGCTAATATGAAGTTCTCTAATTAAGGAGGGTGCACTCAGTTTGATTGAAAATTGTACTTATTTCATGTTATGCACGAAGAGTATCCTTTTTGTTGGCCCCCGTCTGTAGACGGCTTGATTGGCTCGAGTAGGATTCGATCCGATGGTTTCATGTTTAAACCGCGCACGTACTAGGCGGTTCCTTTTATCACTACACCTACGCTACTTGAAGGAAGCGATTACGATAAAGAGGGAGCGCATCGGGAAGCATATGCACCACACGAATCAGTTACTTGGCTGCCAGGGAAGCGAGTGTGGCGCTTTCACGACGAAAGGTGCGCTGGTTGCTGAGCAGGACTTCGAAAGCGCTCCGCCCCCAAAAGCGATCCGCCCACTAGTTTACTTGTTGATTTGGACGAGCTGCGTGGCCAGCAGCGGAGCATCTCGACCAAACGTGGTTTGGCATGGTGCCATCAAACGCGTTGCGGTGAACTCGTTCGTCCACTTTCTGAGCTGTTACCTGTTCATGAGTGAAAACCAACGGCCAAAAAAGGGGGTCCCGTTTTGCGTTTTCTTGACGGATTTTTCTGCTTTTTTCGCCACTGGCGTACCATTGAGCACCACCACGTCACACTAAACCCTTCTTGAATTTATCGTAATCGCTGCCTTTAAGGTGAAGGAGAAAACAATATGTCGACCGTACAGGAAGACGTCAGAGAGAGGGGAAAAATGTTCTTCTGTACACTGGCAGATTCAGAACAAAAAATATGAGCAAAATCGGTACATTTCTGGATATTTTACAAGACACCTTTGTTTTCCTTTGAATGGTTATAGAAAGATATGGCATGATGGCTCGGTGTAGATCGATAATTTACTGTATTTGCGAGTTGCGAGTACGAATGTAATCCCGCAAAATCGTAGCTCGATAGAAGCATAGACTGTTCAACATACCAAGAATGTGAAAAACCAATCAATACATATCAAATTCATGGCGGAAATACTGCTTGATAGCGCAAACGTGACTGTTTCAGATGCGAAATTCCATGGTGTGATCATTTTTAGGCAATTCCAGCAAATGGGTGGATTAATCCTCTGAGGATTTCGGACAGAAGATGACAGCGTAACTAATGAGGTACTTGACCGACGTTTGTTATGCCGCCCATGAAGTGGACTATCCGCGACACCCGCTGTTCTATGAGGGTACGGTAATCCTCAGGGATCAAGTGCACGAATTATGTACCCTTACCTTCAAAAAGCGAGAAGAGTGTCGGGTGCAGACCATGCACCACAAGTGACGACGGCCTCACAAAATGTTAATGTTTTCTGCCAATGAAATGATTAGCCTGTTGCAGTTGTATTCTATCGATTGTCACTAATTACAACTATCATTTACCAGAAATCAGCTATCACTATGAACAACTTCTAACCAGATTTACTTGGAGGCCGTCGTCAGTTGTGGTGTTTGGTCTGCACCCGACACTTTCTGGCTTTTGAAGGGGTGGCGTAACGAGCGTGTAAGTACTATTATGTGTTAAGCCACTATCGGGCAGCGTTAGTACCAAACCGACTAAACAATGATTATCGATTAAAGGCAAACCCCGGAATTAACCCGACTTGTGGAAAGGATACCGCGAGGGAAATTGCAATGTACCTACCTACCTAGATCGGTTACAAGGCTTCTGTCAACCAGGGGTGAGAGTGTAGAAGGAAAAGCAGACGTTCTTTGTGGTAGTGGGACTAAGCCTTTTGAAGGAGGTAAAGAAAGCGGAGATTCTGTAATAGTGCGCTTGTGTGAGAGCTCCCAGACAGCACAACAAAACGCTGAATTGCCTAGCCTTACGGTTGACAGATGTCCGAGACCACCTAGATCAGTCCAGCTTCGCCGCAAAGTTGCGCGGTTAGGGCGCTAATCCTTACGGGCCTGCAACCATCGACCCCCGTTGCAACGCTTCCCACCCACCTCGATATCGGCGTGCTCTCTCGAACGGCGTGATCTCTCGCGTGTTTTGTCTTCTCTGCCTCGCCATCGCTCACATCCGACCTTTTGAAGGTTAAGGCCTTAATTTCAGCGATCCCAAAGATTTCTTTAGCTTTCCTTTCCACTTTCAGGCGTTCCGCAGCTCAGTCATCACTACGAAGCGCTCTTATCACCAGTTTATCCCGGGGTTTGCCTTTAAAGGCACAACCCAGGCAGAGGTCGTGTGAACGCTTCTCTTCGGTCTGTAGTATAGACCCCTAGAGGACAATCACAAATGTGGCGTTCCCGTGCACGGAAACCAACCGACAAGAGCGCTTGGGCCTTGCAAAGTAAGCTGCTGAAGCTGCAGATTTTTTTCTCTTATCAGGCTGTTGTCTGGTCTGGCGCTCTCTCGCCTCATACTCTCCTCTCCGCGCTTAGTCTCTCATTCCCTTAGCACAGCCGATTAGGAAGGTGAGTGAGCCCTTAACCTAAGCGTTTTTGACGGATTCTTTTCCTTTTTTCTTTACTGCCCACTTCGCACCAATACATTCGCATTCGTGTACAAGAGCCACACCAATGTGATCCTGGGGCATGCCTTTAAGTGAGCACCAATTCTGAAGGCAACTGCTAACGAGGAGAAGTGGGCTTAGAAAGTTGGTACTCTGAAAGGAGATTTACCGACAGAAAAGCAGATTGTTGGCAACGATAGCAGCTGTGGTCAAAGGTGTAGTGGTAGAGAAAAACTAGGAAAGAAGGCCCACAATCCAATAAAAGGGACCATGATTATAGCTTTGAACGAGCCTGCGACCAAGATGAACTTTATCGCACGTGTGGCCCTATGGCCATTTCATAACAACGACCCTCATCCCCTATGTGATAACGCATTATCTGGAAAAGCCAAGAGATACGGCAGCTCAAAATGAAATGCCGCTTCAAAATGAAGTGAAAACGATGGTGATAATGGTAGCTGCATTGAACATACTTGTGCTGTTGTCCAGCTGTTGGTGGGCATTTGGCGTCGCGAGCGTCGCCAGTACGGCCCTGGTAGGCCGCACATACCATTTGTTACAAAATTCCCCTCATTTTCGACCCTTGAAGGGAAAGAGTTGCCTACTTCTAGTTAAGTATATTTTCCCTTGTTAACCTCCAACCCTACCGTGGAGAGCTCCCTTGAAGACAAGCCCCACGATAGGACTAACGGATAATCCATTCGTTACTAGAACAGAATTGCTTGCCGATGTGTAGCTGAAACGGCTCGAAAGAACTCGATAGGATAACTGAGATCTTGTTGGGTATTTGCATTTTAAGTAACGCGTCCCACTCTGCACACCTCGTGGGACACTGTGACGCAGTAACGCGTCTCACCCAATTCACCTCTTTTCCTTGCGCTGACGCAAAATATTCCTACGTTCATTGAACTCATTCTATAGGTTACACATTAGCTACGTAAAAACCACATGGCTCACAGAAAGGCCAAATATTATTTTAGTTTGGCAGAGGTTTTCCAGACCTTACGGATATGTCTGTTCAGTTCATTCCTCGTTTTCTTTTCATTAACGTAAACATGTTGATAAAAAGGAATAATAGAAGCGAATACAAACCTATTCGTATGGGAAGATATGTGTTTTTACTGAAACAACCACGTCCAAATTAATTTTGGAACCACTAAAGGGAAAGTAAGTAAAATTTGCCTTTTCATGGCCTTAACACGTCATTTCGGTCGAACTTCCATTACTGTAACTCCTGATAAGCTAGACAGATCGAACATTATTGAAAACACTTCATCGCATCTAAGTTTTGCGTATTTACAGCTCAAAATTCACGAAAATCGTTCTTGTCCCACGTGGCGCAAAAATACAAAACGCGTGATGTCGTCAACGTTTCAAAATGGTACTCCTGCTCTCTAGATCAGTGTTTTTATGCTTTTACTCTTCTTTTCCTTCATTGCTTCCCGTCGGCTTCGCATTTCTGTCCTCTTCTTCAAGCGCAATTATCACAGCAAAGTATTGGGTTATACCATACCAGATTAGTCCCCCGTCAACCGCCGGGACCTTCCTTTCCTGCGCAAGCTTTCTATCCTCCGCTATGGTCCCTTCCTCCTGTGACACCAACACCTCTGGAAGTGACGCGTATGCAACACAATGGTGTTTCATACAGTAGAAGGGACACAATCATGATATGACGGTAGATTTTTCGCTTCCCTTCCTCATCCTCCCTTCCTCTCTCCACTGCCCTCCAGCTGCCACTGCAGCACCATGTGGAATGAACGGAAGTGTGCTAAGCAGGTGTTTATATAGCCCTAAGAGTGTTATCACAACTATCCTGCTACAAAACATTGATATCTCAAATCCTGTAAGCTACCCGATTTGTTAGCGGTTTGTTTATCCCATGAGCTTCCTTCTCACTCACTTCACTCACACACTTCATTTT
>MU868794.1:24328-53529 GCA_036418205.1 Ostertagia ostertagi | reverse complement strand
GGGTACGACCCCCATTTCAAGCGACTAAAGTGGGTACGACCCCCCCCCCCGTTGTTACTCGTAACAACGAAGGGTTGACCCTGTTCTTGACCATATCCCGTCAAAGGGTGCATTTTGACCGTGAGCAGGGACTTTTTTGAAAGGCAAACCCGCATCGGGAGAACCAAGTAGGAGTCGAGGTAGATCAGTGACAACAACGAACGATTATGCTTTATGACTCTCAAATAGACAATGTTGCAGGGAGGACAGCAGGGATGATCAGCGCTGTAATGAGCTCAGTCTCTGTCACTGATCGGGCACTGAGCGAGTGGTTCGGTCGCAATGGCAAAGACGATACGAACTGTGGAACTCAACCTCATCTTGGACCTACCGTCACTTTTCATGAAACTCCTTGCGCCATGATTTGGAAGTGCACACGGACGCTTCTACTAGGGTTTTGTTACAGGCACCAGGACAAATGCCATGTACCATAGCTCGCCATTCGAATGAAAACGGTTGCATCAGAATAAAGCCTCTATGGAAGCCGCATGCACCGAACGACCATGACCGAGAAGCACGAGCATCTGCGGAAGTCCTCTCTTCCGCGAGATTTTTCCCAGCTGATAGCCAGTGGAGATGAGTAACAGAGTCCACTATGGCAACAACACGCGGCACTCCTGGTGACTACCTCGCAGCCAAGGCTCGCCAGCTCAATCAAAGCAAGCTCGCTGTTTAGGGGATGTTGATCTTGATTTGATAGATTTAGTGGGTGACCGCTTTTCTGTATGCAGACTAGCATTGCGAATGCCATCGTGGAACAGCTACAGGGGTTGGCCGCAGCAACGCAAGAGAACCGTTTTCAACCTCTCCAAATCCCATTTTTCCAGATGAACACCTGACTTCATATTTTAATGATAACTCGCCGCTTTTTCAGGGAATCGGCTGGACAAAAGTATCATGTCTATCATATAGCCCTAGCATTACTCCATCGGGCTATCCCCTTTGCTTCCCCGCGTACCAGCAGAGGCTAGAGAAAAAAGTCAATAAACACAAGCACCTTAGAAACGACCTCGACCAAATTTTCGAGTCCTAGCTTCGCTCATTTTAGGAGGAAAGCACCCGAAATTATCCTAGCGAATGTATGCGCATCAGTGATTACGATACTGGTTACATTTTCGATCAATTGGCTTTTGGGAAAGATAAAAATTCAAGAGGTGTCGAAATTATGGGACAGCCCAGTATAATTGCGGAATGCAATTTTGAACTCGATTCATTCATTTTTCTATCTATCAATGTGTGTACGGAGGGGGGACGGGGAGGATGGGTGGAATAAAAAAACATTTGCCCATGTCTTCTTGTCACACAGGATGCTATCGTTGACAGCGAAATAGTCCTTAGACGTCCTCCCGTTATCAGTAGCAGTCCCTCCATCACTACCAACACCTTCTTCAGAAGATAACGCCATCAGCCATCGCCTTAGAGCTCAAAGTCCTCCGTATCTAAAGCTCATTATAAAGTTGCTATGTGATTCGTTAAACAATTTCCGATGAACAACTTCCCGGAAATTATACTCTGCAAGACATCTTTCAAGCAGCCATTCAAATCACATTGTAATGGTCCACGATCGGCCATGAACCCCGTTGAACTCAAACCTGACAAAATTCTTGTGATGCCGTGAGTGCAGGCGTCTACTGTGAAGTTTCCTCGGTAGATAAGGAAGTACTCGTTAATTCGGTTTAATTTAGAAGCAATCGTTCTGAGTTGAACACAAATTTTTTAAACTTTATTGTTTTCTCCTCTACTTTGTAATTCCCAATCTGTGAGCAGTGCAATTTCGCATTTGGCACACAAATCTTTCAGTATACGAATAACCTCGGTCTCCCATATAATCGAAGTATGAAGGCGTGTCGGTATACAACTGAAAGTTGTTCATTTTTCTGTTCTACATTAGTGATGAAAAGAAAAAAGGCACAGTACATCGGTGAAATACTCAGACATCCAACCGCTTGGTTCGCCGGGTAACCATCTTCTGTACCCGCACGTATCTTCCGGATCGTTCCATACCCAAGCTCCGATGTGGGGTTTGTAGTTCAGACCTATCCATGTACGTCCTTTGTCACTTGGCTTCATTCGCCCGTGGAAATACGACAGCACTGAACAGAGAATTATGCAATGGGCGCAGCTCAGCTGTATTATAGTAATAACAATAGTGATAATGGTAAATGATAGTCAACAATCCTACTGTATATAATCGGCTAAGCGGTTGTGTGTGTGTGTCTGACCGGAAATTCATAACTTCACCCCCTTGGACCCAGAGAGCTCAAACTTCTAGGACATATAATAGGCCGGAGGTGAACACTGATGACAGGTGGCGGGAAGTGATAACTACTGACAGGAGCTGATAACGAACGTCGAAATGTTGACGTCACCAATTTCGTTACGCCGTTCGCATTGACAGTGGAGAGTTTTCACTTATGTATTATATGTGGGATGAGGCGGGGACCTAGAATTTGAGTGAATGAATGTGATAGCAACTGATAAAAACTGATAAGGAGCGTCAAAGTGTAGGTACCACCAGTTTCTTTCGCGGCCCTTGCGGTTACAGTGGAACCTTGGCTCTCACATGTGGTATAGGGGATGGGACGGGAACACGGATAGCGGATGGTCAAAATTGATAACAAGAAACGGCTGATAAGGAAGTTAGAATTTTGAGTACTACTAATTTCGTTGCAGCCTTTATGGTGACAGTAAATATTAGCTCCTACACGTTGCGTGGTTGGGACTGGGACACCGATTGCGAACAGTATGAACTGATAAGAAATGACAAGGAATGAAAGGAGCGTATGAATGCAGGTCTATACAACTTCGTTGGAATTATCACAGGCAGGCGATCAAGACGGCGAGGGTTTAGTGAAGGTGACAGAAAGTGGTGTGAGCGGCAACTGTACTGTAAGAGTAGCGACAGTTGAGTGTGCACTCAATTGAATCCTTAGCACGTGAATATGTTCCATTCCTACCTCATCTAAAGAAGCAAAGAAAGTTGAGCTGCTCAACTATCTAGACTTCGACCAGTAGCGAATTTATATTAGGTCGGTCCATAAGTCTTGCAACAAACTGGCCGAATTTTGAATTTAATATTTTCATTATCTTTTTGTTCTATTCGTTCGGCATGCTACCCTCCATCAATATCTACAACCTATTGCCAACACACTAGTAGCTGCTCGATGCCTCTGTTGTAGGACTCTACTAAATTCTGATCGAAGAAAGATCAGATGTCGATTTCAACATCATCATAATTAGGATGAGCTTTCTTCTGAAATGGTTTGGAGAGGGGAGCAGAAGGGCATTAGTTGCCATGAGGACAGGGCCATAATATGAATACGGAAGAACTCTCCGTCCCAGAGTCTCAAAATTCTCCTGAATTTTCTTAGCAGGAGGTTTTTCAACGGCGTCATACAAAAGCAAACTTTGCCTTGTTTTTCTTTCGTATTAAAAGCGTTGCATTCGAGCTGTGGATAGTTGACTTTCGCGTTGACTGCGACATTTACACCGAGGGGTTCCAGAGCTTAACTCCTCCCGTGTTCCACCAAAAATCCAAAAAGGCCCTACTTGGGCGAGGTTGAATCTAAGCAATAAGATCTCTCGAAGCGTTTGAGCTGGACAAGCGCCGCTTGTTCACTTATTAGTAAACTGCACCCACTCCTCATTTCATGCAAATGTAATGAATGCCCAATCGTAGAATCCCTAGAAAGTCGACTTGAACATAATGGTGTCAGATCGTGTTTGGAGCTGAATCGGGCATAAGGCACATGGGGACCAAACTCTGCTTTTTCGGTCTTCACAAGTCTTTGGAGACGCCACAGTGCTGTCTCCTTGTGGAATCAGAACCGCTCTAGCAAACGATCGATACTTTATCCAGATCCCTTTTCAACGCCGTCAGATATAGCATCGTGATTGTCAGTCACAGAGTGGTTGGAGTGAGGGTTATTTTCAAATAAAAGAAGTCAACGCTGAGCAGAGCAAAGCACCGTTGCACTTTGCTTTGAGAGAGCTTGCCCTCGCCTGTCTTCTAGCCAATCCTTGGTCTAGCATGACTTGCGGAACATTCCAAGCAGTCCCATAAAAATTAAGGGAATCGAGAGCCCTCTTGCGAAGTCGGTGTAATGCGTTGGCTGAAATTGCAAAGGTTGATGCTACGTTAGGAAGTATGTTGCGGATTTTCAGGAGTTCTTCCTAAAATTCTATAGCATTAAATGTAGTTTGTTGCAAGACTTATGGACCGACCTAAT
Organism: Ostertagia ostertagi; assembly: GCA_036418205.1. Lineage (NCBI taxonomy): Eukaryota > Metazoa > Nematoda > Chromadorea > Rhabditida > Trichostrongylidae > Ostertagia > Ostertagia ostertagi. The sequence continues at coordinate 49,261 of MU868794.1, read as the reverse complement.
ATTTGCAATCTCCATGATGGTTAGATGCTGATTGATTGGTTATATTTCACTTGCACACCGATTCTTTATTTGTGGAAATTCTATAAACCGCTGAATCACCTGAGCTCGATGCCAATGCGATCTCGATGTAAATGTTTGCGATGTCATGATAAGTGTAATTTTCATTCCGCATGCTAATGCGTGCATTACGCTACAATCTTCAGCAGAATTGGGCGGCCTTGGAGATTCATAAGACACATCTTCCAAACATCATACTATTAGTTTCTCAGCGACGTGACCTAATATTCAGCAAGGTGTCCAGGTTCACAAGCCTACCATGTGATGCGCGCTGTTGCGTGCGGAGCTAAACTGGTAAAAATAAAAGTAGGTAATGCAGGTATTAGTGTAGACCCTCCAGTTGTATATTAAACACTAACTTAAAGTAATTAACAGTTAAAGGCGCAACCCAGGCAGAGGTCGTGCAAACGCTTCTCTTCGGCCTGAAGTATAGACCCCTATGACAATCACAAATGGCGTTCTCGTGCACGGAAACCGACTGATAAGAGCGCTTGGGCCTTGCAAAGTAAGCTGCCTAAACTTTTTTCTCTTATCAGGCTGTTGTCTGGCAATCTCTTATCTGCAGCGCTCTCGCCTCATACTCTCCTCTCCGCGCATAGTCTCTCATTCTCGCAGCACAATCGATTAGGAAGGTGGGTGAGCCCTTAACCTGAGCGTTTTTGACAGACTCTTTTCCTTTTTTTACTGCTGGCCCATTTCCCATCAATACATTCGCATTCGTGTACAAGAGCCACAAAATGTGATCGTGGGGCATGCCTTTGAAGGCGACTGAAAATGGAACGGTGAATAGGCGCCCAATCAATTGGAGGCAGAGTTTACGTTGAAAAAGCGGCTCATCTCAAATTATGTTAAAGGTGGTCAGGGTAAAAGAAAAAAGGAAAAACCATGAGAAACGGCCCGGAACCCGAGAAATGGGACCCCTTTACTGCTCGTTGATTTCCGCATTTCGCGACACTCATCGGGCCCTCGTCAACGCTAACGCTCCCGTGTCGGTGGGCGTATCGCGTCAACTGCGCAAGAGTGAGCCACGCTAGGTCGCCAATGTCAAATCTTTCGCTGTCAGCTGCGTGCCGGTCCGTACCCTTAGGAATCCTACCTGTCCCCCAACTAGGCAATTTTCCTCCTTCGACTTTTATTCTTATCGTGGGATCGTCCTACGAGGTAGGAATCGCCCATGGTGCCAGGATGAAGAAAAACCGTGAGAAACGGCCCAAAAGCCAATAGGTATTTTTCGATGTAAACTGCATGTCGGTCCGCACCCTTAGGAGATCTGCCTGTCTCTCCAATGGTAAGTACCCCTCGCCCTCAAATGACCAGAAATTTTGCAATTGCAGAAACTGACGTGGCATGGGCACGCGTGGCTAAATTCTCGATGAAAAGGTGAGATCACTTGTGCTCAAAGATGTTCTTGAATCGATGCCGTGTTAATGCCATGTCAATTTCTGCAATTGCACAATTTCTGGTCATTCGAAAGGGTATCTCCTTCTTCCACTTTTGTCCTTCTCGTAGGATTCTCCTTTGATAGCATGTTACTGAACTCACGAATGAGGAATGCATCCAACTGCATGAAAAGCACATTCAAGTTACTGAACAACGTCATGACAGCCTTCTAATGATGAAGGGTCTGTTGTCCGGTTAGGGGGCATGTGTATGCCAAAAGCTGCAACTGAGCTTCCTTCTATAATTAGAGCGGCAAGAGCTCCATTAGTCGACTAAGCATTCGAGCGTTCATTTCCTTTTCGTTTTCTATTGCCTGGATTGCTGTCATTCTGACGACTGCCTGCAATTTTGAGCAGAGGTTATAGCCTGAGTCAAGTTTTCTTCATTACAGCAGCCTGACTATTGCGACATACCCTCCCACCCAGCTCCAACGACTCCTGAAATGTTTTGTTATTATCAACTGGCTGAAACCTTCAGCAGATGCAATGAGTTCAGGCACATCTCATTAACAGCATTGCGAACAGTTGTAACAGCATTTCCACCCCCCCCCCCCTCCGTCGGACAACAGACCCTGAACGAGAACGGAAAAGCTGTCACGGAAACAAGGTCGACGTTAGAGCTCAACGAGTTCGTCGACGGATCGTGAAACATCTCAAAATTGTGTGTTAAAAAAAACAGGTTTAACGGTTGTAATTTCCCATTGGCCGATATCCATAAACTTCCATCGTTTTCAAAAAAGTGACATGGTCTCGCGGTTGATTAAGCTTAGAGTAACCAACACAAATGTTTTTCGTGCTTACTGTCGAACCCTAGCGTAAACAACCCCCATGCCTCGGGCATGGTGATGTTTTAGCGGTTGAATGCATTCTCGTGCCGGTGACATCATTGATGATCGTATTTCCACAAACACCAAGCATTTCAAGGAACTCTTGTCGAACATCTAGATCACAAATTTGGTGACTTCTCTTCTCCCTAATCATTCCTTACCAGCTCTTATCTCGCCTTGTCAGCCACCGAATGTGTTCCCGTCCAGTTTCCACTTCATCTCTTGAGTGCAGCACCTTACTATTAGTGCTAGTGGCTCAAAAGCAACTTCTGGCGACAGTTGGTGGGCGCGCTATGAATTTCTGATATACACACATCACACACACACCACACACATCACACCACACCACACCACACCACATCACACCACACACTTAGCTGATCATATATAGTAGGACCAGCTTTGCTCCGCTCGGTATCGCGCGTATCATACGACCTAAGATTCCGCAGGCACTCCAGGTATATTTATCACACATAGCTCTGTAAACTCTCGGCCGTTCTACTGAATTCTGATAATTTAGCGGTGAATAGGGTTATGGTGTTAGCCTCACAATTGAATTGCAACATCATCATAAGTGCGCATCTAATGCTGATCCTTCATTCACAGTGTTCGCAAATCCTAAGCTTTGGCGGTCATAGACCCTAGAGGGGTATCCCACGATGACTTCAGCAATGCTTGTCTTCACACATTGAAGTGGTTCCCAAACCGGGCCACCCAGCGAATTCAACAATACGAGAGCGATATTCCCAGAAAATAGATTTCGACTTTGGTTAAGCTGCTGCTTCCTGGCTGCGAGGTAGCCATCAGATGTTCCGCATGTTGTTGTCGCAGTGGACTCATGACTCATTTCCATTGGTGACTGACCAGGGAAGGCTCTGCTTTTGCCGTCCCAGAGTGAATTCTTTCCAGATGGTCAGGCGTGCTTCTCGCTCATGGTCGGCCGTACCATAAAGTTTCCATCAAAACTCATTCTGCAGCAGTCCTTGCCATACTGGCGGCGTGTGCTGGTGCATCGGCTGCGCTCAGGTACCTTCTGCAATACCCTGGTAGCAACGTACGGAGGCACTCCCAATTCAGGATACAAGGGGCACTCATCAAAAATGACCGCAGGTCCAGTATGAGGTTGAAGTTCATAGTTCGTTTCGTCTTTGCCGTTGGGATTGGACCACCAGCTCAGTAGCAGAAGCTGGGCCAAACACAGCGCTGGTCTTCTCTCTTAACTTGCTACAGAGTTCATTTGAGGATCGTAAAACATAATCATTCATTAAAGTCACTGACCTGTTTTTATTCCTAGTTGATTAACCCATTATGGGCTTGCGTGTCCGAAATTATGCTGTTAAGGCGCTTGAAACATACTTCAACATAAACGTATTACGCAATGAAACGGTCTTAGACGGAAGGAATTTGAAATTGAATAGAAATGCGACAGGAATTATGAGATAATCCAATACAATGTCCAGATACCACCCCGTATAAGACTTGTAATTATGAATGCTCGAGTGTCAATGTCAGCTGCTCAACGGAAAGGGGACTTGTGAGTTCAAGGAGCCCTGACAGCCCTTATTGATTTCTATCGACCTATTTCACCCACAATGTCCCGGTACCACCTCACATAATGTAAGTATGAACGCTCTAGCGTCAACGCGAACGCTTAAGTCCAATTTAATGAAAAGAAAAAATCGAGAAGGATTAGGAGAAAAATTATAACGAAAGTGAAAGGAAACAAAGGAAAGTAATCGACGGAGACACAGGCGCGGGAAGCAGTAAACGACTAAAACCTCGCTCGAATTTGTCGCGCGGTTTCCCGCACGCGGCAAGCCGCGTGTACGACGTCGCGCGGTGACTGCCCGCAGGCCTAGTCCTTGGCTCTTGCCTTACAGCAAAACCCGCGAAATGAATTCGATCCTTACTGATTGGCTGTTTTTATACTGTATTGAAAGTGGTATCACAATCACGATATCTTTCGCCTCTAGTCGACCATTTTGCGGACGGACAGATAGACGTGCAAACACGCACACAAACAAATCGACACACCGCACTTCTGGTTTATGTAATGAAGTGATTATAGCGAAACCTGCTATGGATTTCGGAATGTGTAAATATGTATTGTTCTTTAGAGCACCGGACGTCTCAAAATAACAGCCAGCAAAAACTTACAAGCAACAAATCTCGCTTCCCGGTCATTGCAGACTGACGCTAGACGGCCGTTTAGATTATAGCATGCATCTATAGCTTTCTCATATTCAGCAGGTTTGCAAAACTTCTGCAAACGTTTGACTACATAGTTCTGTCATGACCTCTGGTCATGATTCGTTACAGTGCCACTTTTACAAAAGATCCCGTAACGCTCAATCGATCATACCCTGTGTTTGAAACTACCGCCAACCATGCCGGTGATTCATCCCGGCAAGTCATTCAAGCGAACCGCCCATTTTCTCCTGTATATATACCACCTACTTTTGGCGGTATAAATAACGCAGGCTGAGACTCTCGGGGAGTCTTCGCCTTTAGTAGCCTCCCGGACTCTTCACTCCAATAAGCGACGAACGTCGCCGCTCAAAGGACGACAACCTAAGCCCAGGCGACTCCGGTCGCCCAGCAAACAACCAAATGAGGACGCACAAGCCAGTAAAATCCAAGCGTACTGCTAACAATACCAAGGTTCAAAGCAAGACAAGCAAGACACGGCCGGCGGACCCGCCGATCCCAGTACCCGGTAATCAAGAAGGCAAGAGGGTAATCAATTCACAAGTCACTGCCATGGTGTTTCAAATTGTTAAGTAGTCATATCGTGATTTCATTCAGCTGATGTCGTTCAGTAAATAATTAAGTATAAGATTCGTGTTGTCGAGAGCGTTCAACCTCTCAACCGTCGAAACATGGTGCATCGGCCGGGAATCGAACCCGGGCTGCTTGGGTGAAACCCACGAATCCTACCCACTAGACCACATGTCGTCCTTTGAGCAGCGACGTTCGTTGCTTATTCGAGTGAAGAGTCCCGGAGGCCACTGGAGGTGAAGACTCCCCGAGCCTCAGCTTTTATTTATACCTCTAAAAAGTAGGTGGTACATATACAGGAGGAAATGGGCGGTCCGCTGGAATGGCTTGCTGGAATGGATCGCCGGCAGTTGGCGGTACTTTCAAACACAGGGCATGAAGCACCTGATCGATTGAGCGTTACGGGACCTTTTGCGAAAGTGGCACTGTGGCGAATCATGACTAGAGGTCATGACGAGTTCAATATCATGAATTATTCGAAATGGCCTTATCGCAATATACGGTATCCTCTAAGGCTAGGCCTAGGATGGCATGAATGTCGATGAGAATGAGAATGGCTGACACAGCCTGGAGTCTCTCCACCAGGGTGAATATCGGTCGAGGAATTCCTCGACGGGGGGGGGGCGTATTTGCCTCTGTGGAAGGCGGAGGGGGGTCGTAATTGTCGGACTCGGTATCGAACGATTTGTGACATCCAATCAAACGTATCGAACGTTTAGGGGAATTGGGCGGGGGTTGATTTTGGCATAGGATTCATTATTTGCAGATCCCATCGCAATGCTCTTCGGCACTCCTCGTCGTTGTGTATCTGATCATCTCAGAAGGAGTGAAGTAAAACGACGGGAAAGAAAGACGAAGCACTGCAACATTTATCGAAAGATAAAATGTCCACTGTTAATCTAGGTCGTTAAAAGTGCCTGACAACGAGGCTTTAGTGTTTTCTCAATCGTGTTTTGAATCTCGTATTGCATCGGCATCTCCTCTACCATTCAGTCTATAGACCGTCATTGAATGCGTGAAAAGATTCACAAATTTCTGCTTATCATCTAAAACTGCAAGTGTAAGCAACTGAGGCTGGCCCGTGATTGGAAGAGTCCCTACGTTTAGTGACCGCCGAGAACACTTCCGTTTTTATTAGCAAGTCATCATGCGCACACAAAACCTTTCAATTGGTTTAAATAAAATAATATAAATAAATAAATTGACTTAAAATTACGAGCGAAGATCGACGGCATGGCGTATACTCGACCGAAGCTAAACGGCGCTGTGTGTATCTAAATTTACCAGCGGCGGTGAAGCATTTTGAGAGGTTTCTGTCAGATTACCTCGCATTGATGTAGAATGAATCTGGTTTGTGAGTGAAGAAAAATCTCCTCGTCATTTCGTCGACGCAGATTTCTCCTCGAGCGGGAAATTTTCGAAGCAAATCAGGCAACCGTTTGAAGAAATTCTTCTACTTGTTAAAAATATCCACACTTTCCCGAGCAATTGTGAATCAAAAAAGTTATCGTCTTGAAAACAGCTAAAATCCGCATGAAAAATTTGAGTTCCTCGACGTTCACTCGACGTGGAAAATCTCACTGAATAGAGTATCTTCAGGACAAGTTCAAAAATAATGAAAAAAACTGCTATAGAAGCTCTCTCGAAGCGTACCCGCCGTTCTCTAAAACTTCAAGTTTCGAAAAAGTTATTAACGTTTGAAGCATAAGGGGAGGAGGCGAATTTTCGAGACAAATCGCTCCAACGCGTGAGCCGCGCCGCAGACGCGTGAGAAAACAGCTGCTCCTTTAAATTCGATGACTCTTTCATTGCTACGTCCTAAGAATCATTTTTTTCTCATTGCTGTCAATCTTTGTTGCCGTAGCGTTGCATTCGTGTGGAGTCGGTGCTCGTACAATAGTAGAATGTTTTTTCTTCAGGATCTTTGTGTGAATCGTTGTTTAGTGCCGTAGTTGCCGCACAGAGGTGTGTTCTCCGTTCCTATTCATAATTTTTTTCCCGTCGGTGTCAATCTTTGTTACCGTAGCGTGTGTGTACGTGTGAAGTCGGTGCTCATACAATAGCAGAATATTTGTAAAGGGGTATCATATCGAGATCCCGTTTACGGAGTGGTCGTACTGAGAACCCTCTTTTAGGGGGGAGGGTCGTTTCACAGTTGGGATCCCTCAACACGATTTTCACCCTGCTCTCCACCCCCGTCCATGGCTTACATTAGCCCCGATTTTGCCTCAGAGTTTTTTTACGTGTTTTCAAATGCACTGCCATCACGTGCCCCGTATCTTGCGATAACGTCTGAAACTGTATGTCGTCTTCAATATATACCTTATAGCATTTATCATTTTCCATATTCCAGATCCATGGCGAACATGCCCAGAACCAGTCTTCAAACCAATATTTATAATCCGCGGCATAAGGCGAATCTTGAGATAAGGCGAATGGTACCGTCGCGATCAGCACAAACAGAAACATTCTCACTAAATTCAAAAATTTAAGAGTTGAGAGGTCTTCTTTTCACGTGCGGCGTGATACCAAATTACCATGTCATCAGTGGCAGATGCTCTTACCTGATATCATATTCATCTAGATCTTCGGCTTTGGAACATCGAACTATTGAGAAAACGTTAAACGATGTTGTTACCAGTTCAAAGTGTTTCCTACTGAAGGACTGACAGGAGAAACAGCTTTATGACATTCTCTCGTTTCCATCCGTCTATGATTTGTCAATATCTTCTACCGACTTTTGTTTCATTTTGGAACGTTTTTGTTTGAAAGCAAGGCGCTCATGTTCTTGGAAGGACATCCAAATGAGTGAGTCAATTACTGTGCTTGGGGCTAAGCCCTGGAGAGGGGAAACGATCCTCAGGGAGAATGTGAGCAACTTGCGTTTTCTCTTGCATTTCTACCCTACCCTCGGCTTAGTCCTAGCCTCACCTACCATCGGCGCTGTTATGAATGTCTCCCCCTTCCCAAGGACATGAGTGAAGAAAAATTCTCCCAGTGCACCAGTGCTGCTGCAGCGATAATTCAACTCTTGAAAGCACCTAGATCTGCTAAACTTTACTTTTTTCCAGGTGCGCTGCATCTTATGCCACGATTTCCTGAACCAGTCTGCCGTTCCAGAACCGGGCCATCTCCTCTCCCTGGATCAATCTCGAGTATAGGCCAACACTGTTAGCCTGGACTCGAGATGAATTGTGATTGAGCATGTTCGCTTGTTTCCCTCGACTGCGTCGAAACGATGGCCCTGTTTCCTCCCAACATCATAGGGCTACATCGAGTTGGTCCAACACACCAGCCCAATCCAAGTTGTAGCCTCTTGTTCTTTTTGTGATCACCACAGCAATGTCTTCAAGATTTATATGCTTGGAAGTCTATATGCTTTCCTCGGCTATACCTTGAGGCCTTTCACAGTTTTGAACTCTTCTAACGAGCACAGGGTTCATTTTCGCTTGTTTCCATTGATTGCGTAGGAAATTTGGTTTGGTTCCTTTTCGCTATGAACGTGCTGCAGATTGCATCGTCTTGGATTATAGACCATGAATACTCGCTCCGTCAGTGTATTTCACCTCTATCATTTTATCGCCGCACTCTTTTTAGGCGTTGCAGGTAAATTTGGCCGTAATCATTCACTCAAATTCACTGTTACATGTACTGAGGTTGCTCGACTCTACACATCAAAAGGCAAACTCCGAGCTCATCCCTACCGTGGGAGTCGCTTCCCTGGATAGAGGTGTGTGGTCTGCCACCACGGAGTAGCAGTGTCGCTTATCCTTGCAGCTTCTAAGCTCAGCAAAAAGCACTTCCAAAGTAAGACGTCTCACTACCTATTTCGAGATTCAGTGAAGTCCTAGTTCAAGTCCAAAACTCCCACTTAGCATGCTAGCTTTGGATCGCAGGCCGCTCACTCATGGTCAAACCTGAGACTCATTGCTCACTAGCCATACTATTCTCCATAGCTCTCCTCATAATTGAGTGTATGGTACCAAAAGACTAGCGGAAGAAGCCCTAAACTCTCTTGTGAACTAAACTAGACGTCCTAAACTCTCTTCTCCGGTAACGTCTGTGACAAGATTGCAGCTTTGTGGACACAATGTCTTGCTGTGTCCAACAAGCTATCTCATGCGATCACTTCGGCAGAAAGGAGAAAATGATGAGCCTTCCTCGCTGGCTGAGAATGCAGTGGTGACTCGTTCATCAACGGCACGGTTTCTGCACCATCGCCGCTACAGATGACCAGAGTCCCACCCACTGCACGCGCCCGTCATCGTCAGTTCATTCTGCTGGTATTTTATTCGTCAACACCTTCGCCTTGATCAACATATTCTCTCTGCTATAGTATGCCTACGCCGACCACTGCTCTGCACACCACCATCTTCTTCCACTTAATACCGTAATCGTTCTTGCTGTTCAATCACTCTCTGCGACTGCTCGCCACCACCTTCGTTCTCTACGACGTATTCGTCTTCGCCGATGGGTACGACTGGTGGTAGCAGTAGAATGTCTGCGGTTCAGGTTTAGACGGCAGATGGAGATCTATGGAAGTGTAGCTGAGTCGATACGTTTCTTTTTCAGCCAGAAAGAAGATATGTTCGTCTATTCCTTACCTTGAACACTTCACGATTGCCTGTTTAATCTGAAGTTGCGGCCAATTGTTGGTAGCTGTCTTGTCGTAGCTATCTTAGTGCGATCCTTTTGATTTGATAGTCTGATTTTGATTGTCTACGCCCGGCAAAGTGTCGTGGTGGACCACTACTTTTGTGATCTGCCCATCTCACATATTTTGGCTGATTAGAATCTCATTCGCTATTTTTTCCTCGAGTTCACTTACCAGGAAAGGCTTTTAACTCTCCATAAAACTTTGAATAGAGTTCCTTTGAATCGATAAAGGTTCAAACGCTGATCACAAATATGGAGACTAAAACGGCAAAATGAACCTGTCAAGGAAGTTGTGAGCAGTCAAAGTTGGCTAAAGTAAAGCACTGGGTATGAACCGTGCTGCACCCCAGGCTTTAAGAGTCGCCGCGGAGCAGTGGTGGTGCCTTCGCTATTTACCCTGGAGGTCATAAACTTTCCTACCGTTGGAGTGCAAATTCCGAGAGCACAGCCACTACTCCACGGCGAGACTTTGAAAGCCTGGAGGCTAGTGTAAAGCTTCGCTTCCAACCAACTTTGACTGCGTACAACTTCCTTCGCAGCTTCATTTTGCAGTATCAGTTGCCATATTTGAAATCGGAGTCTGAAGCTCTATCGATGTATCTGGGTCTCATCTCAAGGTTACATGGGAAGTTGAATGCCGTCCCTAGTTAGTTCCTATCTTGCATTGGTGCACTTCTTGTTTAGAAATCTGTGAATACCACCAATATGATGATCATGTATATAAGCGCATGAATGTCTTTAATATCCCCCACACACACCCACACCTTGCACCCCACACCCCACGCACGCACCACCCCACACACACCCACACGCACACACACTCACACCCCACACCCCACACACACCCCACACACATACCCCACACACACCCCACACACACACCCCACACACACACCCACACACACCCACACACACACATCTCACACAGCATGACCCACACACACGCGCCCACACACACGCCCCCACACACACACCCGCACACACACACCCACACACACCCCGTCACACAACAACACCCAGTTCACACACACTCAGTCAACACCAGTCACACACACACACTCACCCCCAACGCACCACACGATCACACCCTGCGACACACACTCCACAGCCCCACACCCCACACAGCACCCACACACACACCCACACACAACACCCACACACACACCCCCACACACCCACACACACTACAGTCTCACACACGATACCCCGACACACACGCGCCCCCACACACACACCACACACACCAGTCACTACACCCAGTCACGACACACTCGTCACACACCCAGTCACAACAACTCATCAACCCCACAGGCACCCCACGATCACCACCATGCCACCACACACTCACACCCGCACACCCCACCCACATCATACCCCACACACACCCCACCACACACACCCACACACACCACCACACACACGAGCACCCCACACACACATCTCACATCACATACCCGACACACACGCGCCCACACACACGCGCCGCCACACACACACCCACACACCCAGTCACAACCACCATCACACATCACTCAGTCACACACCCAGTCACACACACACACTCCACCGCCACACGCCCACACGAACATCAACACCATGCGCACACACCACTCCACGACCCCACACCCCAACACACACCCCACCACCCCACACCCCACACACCCCCAACACCCCCACACACACCCCACACACCACACCCCACACACAATCTCACACACATACCCCACACACACGGCCGCCCCACACACACGACACCCCACACCCAGTCACCACAACACAAGTCACACACACTCCAGTCCACACCCAAGTCACACGACACACACTCACACCCCACACGCACCCACACGCTCAACCCCATGCACACACACTCCCACACCCCACACCCCGACACACACCCCACACCCACACCCCAACACACACCCCACAACCACCACCCCGAACACACACCACACACACACCCCACACACATTCAGCAACATACCCTCACACCACACGCGCCCCACCACAACACCCCACACACCCAGTCACACACACACCAGTTCACACACACTCAGTCACACACCCGTCACACACACACATCACACGCCCAGCACGCACCCACACGCATCAACACCCTGCACACCACACACACACACCCCCCACACACACCACCACACATACACACACACACACCATACACCATACATCACGCAGACATGGCAAACACACCCCCACACACCGTCAACCACACACCCAGTCCACACACACTCAGTCACTACACCCAGTCACACACCACTCACACCCACACGCCACCCACACGCGATCAACGACCATTGCACCACACTCCACACCCCCACACCCCACCACAACACCCCAACACCCCACACCCACACACACCCCACACACACACCCCCACACACACACACACACACCCCACACAAACACACATCACACACATACGCACACACACACGCGCCACACACACACACCTCACACACACCACACGCACCACCGACACCCAGGCACACCACACACCCAGGCACACACCCAGTCACACCACACTCACACCCCACATTGCACCCACACGCTCAACAGCCATGCACACCACACACACACCCCCCCCCCCCACACACACCACACACACACCACCACACACCCCACACCGCGGCCCCCCGCCCCCCATACACACCCCACACCACCCAGTCAACACACATCCACACCCACACGCCCACCATGCATCACACCCATATTGCACACCCACACACACACCCCCCCCCACACACACCCGACACATTACAGCACACACCACACCATTACACCATACATCACAAGACAGCAACACGACCCCCACAACACGCCAGTCACCACAACACACCAGTCACACACACTCAGTCACACACCCAGTCACACACAGCACCACACCCCACACGCACCCAACACGCAGCACACCCATGCATACACCTCGACACCCCAGCACCCCCACACACCCACACAGCACACCCCCACACAACACCCCACGACGCGCCCCCCCCTACACACCCACACACACCATGTCACACAACACAGCTCACACCCCACACGCCCCACGATCGCATCAACAGACCCAATGCACACACATCATCTCACACACGTCCACCCCACATACACACCCCACACACCCCCCCCCCCACACCACACACCCGCACACAGCACACCCAGTCCACACACACACCCAGTCACAACACACTCACACCCCACACGCACCCACACGTTAACACCCATGCACACCCACACACACCCCCCCCCCCCAGCACCACACCAACGACACATACACACACACACCTACACCATACAGTCACAAGACATGCAAACACACCCCACACACACCCGTCACCATACACACCCAGTCCGACACACACTCGACACCCCAACACGCACCCACCGCATCACACCCATGCACACACCACTCCACACCCCACACCCCACACACACCCACACCCCACACCACAACACACACCCACACACACACCCCACACACACACCCCCACACACACCTCTCACACACACACATCTCGACACACATACCCCACACACACGGCCGCCCACACAAACCCCACACACCAGGTCACAACACACATCCCAGTCCAGCACCCACGCAGTCACACAACCCGTTCACACACACACTCACACCCCACACCGCACCCGACACCGCATCACACCCTGCACACCCTACCACACACCCCCCCCCCCCACAACACCCACACACATACACACACACCAACCAGTACACCATTTACATCACAAGACATTGCAAACACACGCCACACACACCCAGTCACACACACACCAGTCACACACACTCAGTCACTCACTAGCACCAAGTCACACACACACTCACACCCCACACGCAACACACGACACACACCCACACACACACCCACCCACACCCACCACACACAACACACCCCACAACCCAACACAGCACACACACGCCCAACACACACCCACACACCCACCCCACAACACACACACACACCCCACACACACATCTCACACACATACCCCACACACACGCCCACACACCACACACCCACACACACCCAGCACACAAACACCCTAAGTCACACCACACTCCAGTCTACCACCAGTCACACACACACTCACACCCCAATGCCACGCCACACGCATCAACAACCCATGCACAGCCCACACACAACCCCCCAACCACAGCACACCCACACACACACACACATCACACCTACACCTACATCAACAAGACAATGCAACACACCCCACACACACCCAGTCATCACACACACCAGTCACACACACTCAGTCCCACGCAGTCACACACACGACTCACCCCCCACGCCCACACGCAATTCACACCATTGCATTACACACTCCACCCCCACACCCCACACGCCCCACACACACACACCCACACAACACCCCACAACGCGCCCCCCCCCCCCATACCACGCCACAACACACCAGTCACACACACCTCACACCCCACACGCCACCCACCAATGCATCAACACCCTTGCACACGACACTACTCACACACTCACCCCACATACCACCCGCACACCCCCCCCCCCCACCACACACCCCAACACACACACCAGTCACACACAGCACATCCCAGTCACACACCACCACACCCCACACGCATCCACACGTTAACACCCATGCACACCACACACACCCCCCCCCCCCCACACAGGCCACTCACATCAACACACCAACCCATACACCATACATCCAAGACATGTCAAACACACCCACACACATCCAGTCACATCACACCCCCATTCACACACCACTCACACCCCACACGCACCCATCACCATCAACACACCCATGCACACCCACTCACACCCCACCCACACACACCCCACACCCCACACCCCACACACCCCAACACAACACACCCCACACACACCCAACACACACACCCAGTCACACACAACACCCACCCCACACGCACCCACATGCATCAACACCATGCACAACCACACACGTCACACCCCACATCCACCACACCCACACCCACACACCTCACACACGACACACACCCATCACACACACCTCACACACAACACACCCCACACGACACCCCACACCCACATCTCACACACATACCCCACACCGCGCCCACCACACCACCACATCCCACACACCCAGTCCCACAACCACACACGAGTCACACACACCCAGTCACACACACACTCACACCCCACAGCTACCCACACGTAACACCCATGCACAACCACACACGACACTCCCCCCACACACACCACACAGACCTACACACACCCCACCATACACGCATACCATCACAACACATGCAACACCCCCACACACCCCACACATGCACTCATACACCACACACACGCACAGACCCACTCCCCCACAGACACACATACCCCACACACACACCCACACATGTACGCTGACACCTGCAAGAGCGCAATAAGGAGCATTAGTGAGGAGAAAAAGCAACGGGCGCCATAGAAAACACTAAAATTTCTCTAGTGAGGCTGGCCGTGGTATGACGGAGAGACATAGCATGAGATGAGAGGGAAAACAGCGAGAGTACGTAAAAGCGAGAGGGCGCAGAGACCATGTACGCCGTAGTTGATAAGAATGGTAGAACGGCAGCACACAAGCCAAGGCCCTAGCATCGTTGCTTTTGGGTCGCGACATTGTCGTGCCTTCCATGCCTCCTGCCATTGAGGAACCCTCCTTCTCAGTCTAGACGGAACCCAATGCCGACTCGTGGCTCTGGGACGTGTGTGTGTGCATGCATGCATATGTGTAGACTAGTTAACATTGATTTGCTGTTATTTGCTCCAACTCGCGGTGAGATTGAAATGACAATGCACTTTATCACTTGTGATGGTGCAACTCATCAGTCATCCTCACACACATTCTCGGAGCGGTGGTAGAGACAGCCAAGGATCCTCCTTTGCCGACACAACGATCGCACTCATGCAGGTGTTGTAGTGACGTGGCCAAAGGGTTTTGCTACGTAAGGCCCCGTTCATACTTTGAGAATCGGCCTATATGCGATGATGCGACCAAGCAATTCTATGAAATGAAGTGAGTGCATATCGATTGGCTCCGCCTTAAAGCGTCACATGCGAGACAGCGTCTGGATTTCAGCGATCGCGCGAGGCGAAGAAGGGGCGACGCAAAATAGCCGATTCTCAAAGTATGAACGGGGCCTAATAAGTTTGAAATTTTCACGAATCCGATTCTGGTCTGCCTGCGCTTCAAAAGATCAGAATGAGGTGCGTCAAGTGAAATGCCGCTCCCATTACCTTGTCACACCATCAACTTCTCACAGAGATGATCTCCTAGAGGCCGGCGTCTTCCAATGATCGTGCGATCGTAGTACTTCTTCAGTTCAGTGCATAGCTCTATCTTATGATTCATCGTCGGATTAGCTACGTCCTAATACGTCTCATTCCACGCCTGATTTCATCTTGCAAGGCCTGGAGCTATGCTCGTGTTCAGCATGGCTTCTTCGAGTGAAAACGCCGGTCCAATCCCGGTCGAGGGTTTGCAATACATCTCCTGTCCGGACCTGAGGACCTAATCGCTTTACCTCTGGGAGACTTCAAAGTTCACCTTGTTCCTGCTCTGGCAGACATCCTGGAAACAAACATGTACTCACCACAACTCGACTGGAAAAGTGGATTCTGACGAGCTGATGATACAATGAACCACACTTGATGATCTTCGGGTTTATATAGTCGTGATAGTAAATAATGATAACATTTAGGGAGATCACAGAAAGCTGTTTGTGAAGCTCTCATGAAAAGCGATTGAAAACAATTAAGCGGTTATGTTGTGGATGTCTAGCAATGGCGCGAAATTTTCTATAGTTGGTAAACTTCAAAAGACCCAAAATTCCCAAAACAGTGCTGGGGCGCTCATGTCCTTGGGGGGGGGGCATCCCAGTGAGTGAGCCAATTACTGTACTTGGGACTTGGCCATAGGCAGGGGAAATGATTTTGTGGGAGGATGCAAGCAATATGTGTGCTCCCTGGCCCTTCTCCCCTCTCCTGGGCTTAGTCCCAGTGTCAACTGCCATCGGCCTTGTTGTTGATGCCCCCCCAAGGACATGAGTGCCCAGTGCTGGTTAGGGGGATGAAGTAGGGGAGGGGGGGGGCACAGTGATGTGAGCTCTTACAGTACTTGGAATTAAGCCTTAGGGAATTTTCTATAGTTGGTCGAAACTTCAAAACACCCAAAGGTCCCAGAACAGTGCTGGTTAGGGGGATGGATCAGGGGAAGGGGAGGTACATTGAAGTGTGAGCCCCTTGCAGTACTTGGGATCAAGCCTTAGGGAAAGAGAAGGGGTTTTGGGGAGGACGCGAGCAAATTCTCTTCTCCCTGGCGTTTCTCCCCTTTGTGGGCCAAATAGTAGCAGCAAAAGTCATAGGCTTTTTGAATGCCACGTCTTGCATGT
This sequence comes from Ostertagia ostertagi, assembly GCA_036418205.1. NCBI lineage: Eukaryota > Metazoa > Nematoda > Chromadorea > Rhabditida > Trichostrongylidae > Ostertagia > Ostertagia ostertagi. The sequence goes on along the minus strand of MU868794.1, from coordinate 32,063 downwards.
CCCCGCAAGGCCATGAACGCCGTCAAAGCTCACCAAAAACCTGTGCAACATCCAGTTATAAGATTTTTGCTATCTTTTCTTCGTTCTATTACCCTCCTGAGTGACAGATGATTCTGAACGAATATCGCCAGTGTCGTTAGCGGGAGGGAACATCTCGGGGGGAGTCCAATGCATTTTGAATAGCAAACAATCTTAATGAATAAATCAAGGTGTAGAAAAACAGCGCTCATGTCGTTGGGGGGGGGGGAGACATGCAAGTGAGCGAAGCACTTACAGTGCTTGGGACTGAGCCTTAGGTCGGGGTCCGACTTTGCGAATCGAGAGGATGGCTAGCGAATCGCAAAGTCTGATACCGCCCTTGGAGAGGGGGATAGATACTGGAGAAGTTGAACCATTTTTGTTCTCGCGGCGTTTCTCTCCTCTCCTGGCCTTACGCTCAGCAACCAGCGCTTGGCTCGTTGTGCAAGCCCCACACTTCACCTCCATGGCAGCCAAGTAGCTGCTTCATATGCATATGCTTTCCCGATGCTCTTTATCGTAATCGCTTCCTTCAAAGCAAGATCCCCAAAGCAGTTCATATTTTGGCTACTAATGGAGTGACAACATGAATGAGCACTAGCCGAAAACTGATCAAAGGTCTTCTGAGCAAAACCAGCTTGGAAAGCCATTGATGAGAGATTTGGGTCAACTTGTCACATCTGCCATTAGTCGGGTCCACCCACTTGCTAGCAGTGAAGATCGCGCGATTGGTGGCGTGTAAAATACAGCGCGTTGGAGGAAATTCTGCCGGTTTTTTGTTGATTCTACCTGCTTAAATTTTTTTAATTACCGTATATCTTTGTTTGCATTGGTATATGAGATCGGAGAGCATTTCCTGCTGGCACGAGCCAGCAATAAATGCCGGCGAAGCAAGGTGAATTGAACACAGGGTCAACCGCTACGTTGGACCGATACTGGAGCGACGTTGGACCGATGTTGACCGCTCTCCGCGCCGGCATTCATTTTCGCCACTCGCGAGCCGTCTGTGTCTCCGTGCGTACGTTCACTCCCGGCACTACTCTCGTCGTCGCGTTGGACTTTGTCCAACGGACAGTTGACCCTGATTGGACACCTGGTCCGGTCACACCGCCTCTTTCGTCAGCACTTTTCTCTGTTTCCTTCCATTTGCAGTCAACTCTGCATCCATCTCATCATCAGCCGCTTTCAGCTCACCAAATCGATCTGAGGTTGTTATTTCGAGGACACGATCGGAATTAGGTGCCAAGAATCAGTCACCCCCCCCCCTGAGTCAGAAGGAGGAGCCTAAACACAGGAGGCGCAACATAGTCGCCACTCAGAAGTGCGGAGCAATAGATCTAAGCCTTGTGTGGTGTGCTGCCGCGGTGTACATTCGTAGTGGCGTTTGAATGCGATGTGGCCTATAGAATAACTTGTGGGGCCAGCCGTGTCAAATCAGTGTTTTTATCCTCCCAGACGAGCCTGGTACCAATTGCAACTAATGGAGGGCTTGGTTGGCCCGGGCGACTCACGACCCAGCATTTGATCCCCGGCTCGTTCGTGTGGTGACCGTGCCACTTGCCACTACGCCACTTGTCCAATTTTAGGACAGAATAATTCACCGGAGGTGAAGATCCCCTCTGGGGGAAGGGGCACTCCTGTGTATCTTATCATTCCTAGAGAGTACTCCATTGAGCTCTCTAAAACTAAGGATAATATAATAGTGAACGACTAATTTGAAGTGTACTTGGATAAAAAGTGGTGGATGTCCTACACTCCACATATCTCACACGCCGACTCGCGCCTTCATCCTTGAAGCTCTATGGAAAAGGCAAAGTGGCGGGGAACCTAGATTTTACCCTACTTATTACAAGATGATTTCTATTCAAAGTTAGGTCACATTTAGATTTTGAAATGTACATATTTCTTTATAAATACGGATCGTATAAGTATCTGTGAACGAGTACGGTATAGGAAAGTGTTTGAAATGTGTTGGGTTTTCCGAATGGAGATCCCCTTCCACCTCGCTTAACGAGATAACTGCCGCAATACTCAAAGAGCTTCCTCGTACTGCAAAATTCCTTCCCTCGATTTCAATAGAAAGAGAATAAAAAATAAAGCATACGTATTGATTGATCCCTTCCTAGGATGCGCTATAAATTCCACTTTCATTCTGTATCGTCATGCAGTTTTCAAGTTGAAAGCAATGTACTCTACAATGACTTGTGAAGGTCAGCCATTGTACATCTCTAGTTTTTGCCCTCTGAACAAGTGTATGTATTTGTCTGTCTGTATAGTATGCTAACATCGTTTTAAGGCTAGGAGGTGAGAGAGGCAAGAGATGAGAAGGCACCAGTTCACAGCCTGACGAAGGGACAATTTGCAGCTGCTGCAGCTTAATTTGCAAGGCCGCACTGAGCGTTCATAGTTGGCGATCGCACGTGCGATTAGGCGATTGAGCGATTAAACTATGATTCAAAAAGAAAAGTATATTTATCGGTGAGCCGATTAGGCGAGTAGGCGAGTAGGCGATCCCTACTATACATAATTCGCTAAGTATGTGTGTATGTGTGCGTGTGTGCACGTCCGTCTGTGTGTCGCGAAACTCATAGCGCGGGTATCAGTAGTTGTCAGGAGTTGATTTCAACGTATGATATAGGGGGTGGGACGGGAACATATTTGGTGAGGTACCGAAAGTGATTACAACTGATAAGGGCTGATAAGGAGCGTTAGAATGCAGATGTTACGCAATACACTGCATGCGTCCCAGCAACTGTAATGTGGTGGCCCCAACATATTGTATAGGAGGTGGGACTGGAATATATTTGGCGGGTGACAGAATGGAAAAAAAAACAATGGAATGGCCAGCTAAGGCCGATGTCATAGTTTGCGAATCGAGCGAATCTGAGCGTTGCGTCAGCGAATCGAACGTTGCACCAGCGAATCGAACTAAGTACCAGCGAGTCGAACTAGGTACCAGCGACTCAATAGTGGCGGGTTTACCCAACGTTTAAAGGAAGCCCGCCACTTTCGAACAGTGTCCGTTGCAAAGTCCCGCCTCTTTCAAACAGCGTCCACTCTCACCTGACACTGTTTGAAGGTGGCGGGCTTCCTTTAAAAGTTTGGTCCCGCCACTATTGCGTCGCTGGTACCTAGTTCGACTCGCTGGTACTTAGTTCGACTCGTGGAGTAATCGTTCGATGCTGGCGCAAAGTTTCGATCCCGCGGTGAATCGTTCGATTCGCTGACGAACCGCTCGGATCGAGCTTATTCGCTAGCGAATCGCTCGATTCGCAAACTATGACATCGGCCTAACGCATTTTACGGAGCGTCTTATTGTTTAGCGGCGAAAGATAAACCTCCTCTGGCTGTCCAGTTTTAGAGGGCTCTTTCGTGTCATGCACGAGCCGAAGTGGTAAATCATGAACCCTAATACCAATTATCGCTATAGCACACAATTGCAGTGAAGTTTCATCAGAATTGAAGACATGCATCATGATTAATTATTTATTCTGACAAAAAAAATCAGTACTAGTTCAAGTAATTAAGTAATTAACCGATAGAGGTGGTCAAATGAGAGAAAGGCAAGAAGACGTGGATGGTAATGGACTGGCTTGTATATCTATGTCGAGGAGACTACTACAACATGATGCGGCACAAGAACAAACTATTACTATTAGTCAAGGGGGCGGAGAGTTGATGGTGGGATAATGGGATTGATGTAAAGCTGAACGCATGAAACAAACGACGAGCGGATCCTAAAGATGACGGAGGCGACGACTGCTGACTGACATTTGCTGCTATGTTGGAAGAGTCCTTAAGTTGAAAGGCGTTCAACGCGATCGCTGGGAGGTAGAGCCAAAGCCGATGTCAGACTTCGCGAATCGCGCGTCGCGGCCAGTGAATCACTTAATTGGCTGGTACCGCAACGCGACCGCAACCGCTAGCAAATCGCGCGAATCGCTAGTAGCGAATGCGCGATTCGCAAAGTCTGACATCGGCCTAATTTGGAAATTGGTCCAACAATCGTCCAACATTGCTCCAAATTAGCTCCGCCTCCTACCCATCGCACTCGCAATCTTTAAAGACAGATTAAGCCGTCGTGAACAATAAAAACATACACACAAATTATTGACGTAACATTCAATACTACCTAAAGCTAGCACTATCGGACATCTGTACATATACATATTAGTTTACGGTAGCAAAATATGCTACAGTTATCGCATAGCGAAATGTAGTTTATTGATTAGATTTTCCGTACAAGTCGGACGAGTTCGGTCAATGTCTGGGACTGAGCGTCAGAGATCGGTAACAGCGCCATATCGGGCGTGGCACGAATATAAGCGTTGATTCGTTCAGCGTGTTCAGCAACGAAGAACACATCCCGGAGCAGTTGCGGTTGTGACGGCTCCAATGTGGGTGTCGTCAACGACAACTCGGCCATCAGAGATGGTCTGTCCTCAAAGTAGCCGAACACACTGTGACACACTGTCAGAAGTGAGTGAAGTTCGTCCTGAAACCCACGTACATTGAGAAATGTATAAGATTCTATAGGGGCGAAAGTGGTGTAGTGGCAATTGGCACGCAAGCGGTCCGGGGATCAAATCCTCGGTCGTGAGTCGCCCGGGCCAACCAAGCCGTCCATCCCTCCGGGGTCGGTAAATTGGTACCGGACTCGTCTGGGAGGATAAAAACACTGACTTGTACATCGGCTGGCCCCCGCAAATCATTGTATAGGCCACATCGCATTCAAACGCCACTACGAATGTACTAATGGCAGTAGAATGCGTGCCGCATCCCAAAGAGGGATCGATCAACGGCAAAAGCTTTATCCTTTTATCCTTTCATAAGATTTTATATTGCGGTCTCAACAAACGAAAGTCATGGGAGAGCTAGCAATATCCATTTTTAGTATTTTAACTTCAATAGGGAATTATTTCATAACAAAGAGTCACCACGCAGAAAAGCGGCCGAAAAGGGAATAAAAGGTCTAGACGCGTCATACCCTCCTTCGTGGTTCACGATGGAGTGGAGCTGATATGGTGGATAGCGCCGCCGAACGCACCCAAGGTATTTCCTGAATCCGAAAGCAGGAGTGCCGAATAAAAGCACAAGTAAAAAAGAACAGCGAGACAGAAAGTGAGAAAATGGACGGTTGATGAATAAGAGCGACGGGGCACCGGCAGAGGCTGTAGGGAGGTGAACGATAAGTGTCATCGCTTGCGGTCGCGCTGCGTCATTAAAGGAATCTTCCACGGAAAAACGTCGCCTCTATGCTTACAAAAAAGCGATATCATGGGTTTTAAGATACGTATCGACCAGGTGAGTGCGAACGCGGATGCGAAACGCTTTAGATAAGTATCGACGTAGTAAACCACGCCCAATTAGCGTTGCTGGAGGATTTTCGCACCGCCGTTTCGATGCGACGATCTCCGATTGACTGATCGATAGACACTCATTCCTGAGGATTCGCAGATTCCAATGCGCGATTCGAAGCTCCTCCCATTTTGTGGATCGATACGCACTTCATTCATTTCGCATTTGCGCAGATTCGTTCGGTTCGAGCGTCCTCCTCTCGTGGCGCAAACTATGAACAATGCCTTCCACGGGAAAACATCGCCTCCATTCCTACAAAAAAGCGATACCTTAGACCTCTTGCTTCGTGAAGATTGCGAAAAGAACGGAACATGAGCGATGGTTTTGGTAATAATTATGATAACCAGTTCGACTATGAAAATTTTGAATACCGCTGTAAAACATCCACAACTGTTAGCGGCGTGGAGCCAACACGTGCACACGTGTCAAAAACGTGAACGTGAACTGGATTCATGTTGGACCCTTCCCATAAACTGACACGTGGATCCGCACCTGCCACGCACGTCGTCACAGAAGCACTTCCGGTCCCGCCTACTGGTCCAATCCGGTCCCACAGATGGGTCTTTCCAAGGGCTGTTCCGCGTGGGGGTTCCATTATTTTCGCTCTGAACTTTGCACATGGTCTTCAACGACATGCTCAACACCTGTACACAAGGGAGGGATGAGCAGTCTTTCCGTGGAAGATTCCTTTGAGCTCCGTTGAATGTTGCAAAGAAAATGGCCGTCAGCGCACTAATCGATAAAAAAGACTCTCCGTGAAGGCTGCCTTATTTTGTTTGCACTTTTGCCGTAATTTTGGCAGCACTTTTCAAGTGCCGCAACGCATACACTCGCGTCGTTGTTATCAATATACATACCATACCTTTGCAAATGATAATCTGCCCACGTAGTCGACGAATGCCTCAATTTGTGGTGATAAAGCGCTCTCAACTTCTACTGAACACGAACTATCGCTGTCTTCATCTCTTTTCGATGACTAAATGAGAATTTCATAGAGATTTTGATGCTAAGCCCCACCCCTAGGTGGGTGGAGCCTATCTGCTAACAGGGAGACCCACCTTAGAGACATTACCGTCAAAACTGGCATTGTGACAGTCATCGCCATTACTTTGACGCTTCTTCAGCACTTGCATCAGTGAATCGAATGGATCCGAGTGAGGGCTGAAAATGGTAGTGCTATTGACACCTGGCTGTTGAGTATTAATAGAGAGGCCAGCCCTGTTTCCCTTACTTCCCGTGCATGGATGGGTCGCAAATACGGACTTAGCAACATAGAGATCGCATTAGACAAACAGCAAGACCAAAAGAACACAGGATATCTATATTTTTTCTCGGGGTCATCACCACTTGTGTTGCTCCGCAAAATAAGGGGTACCCGTCAGGAGTCCCGTCGCGTGGCAAGAAAGCAGGGTCAGCGGACGAGTTGCAGCGCGTGCTGTGAAATTTAGGAAGTACACTGGCACATCCTGACATTTATTTAACTTGACGCGAAACGCGAAATCACTACAGTACGCGCCGCAATTCGTCCACTGACTCTGCCTCCTTGCCGCGCGACGGGCCTCCTGTCGGACACCCCAAAATAAGTGGCATACGCCCTGAAAATCGATATCACTTATGCTTTTCAATAGTACTGAAGTTATCTGGATTGACGTAATTTGCATTTACGAATCAACTAGGTACAGAAAGCACAGAGCACTGTATTTAGGCTGCTCCATCTCAGGACCAAAATTGCTCGCTTTCGAAGAACATCAGGCCTGAGCGCTGGCATGAGGTGGTAATTATTCTAAGGCAAGTTGGCAGAACGCTATCAGAATTAAAAGTATGTTATATTAAACAGATTACACTTGAAAATAACTGTTTAGAATTCCAGCAAATGATGTCCGAAAAACTGCGATTTAGGGTCGTGGGCGGAGTTTGTTAGGTGCACGGGGTTGTATGGATGAGTTATGCAGTGAAGGTACAGGTATGTGTATGTCTGTGTATATTTATGTAGGTAAATATATACGTGTAAACATGTGTAACTCTACAAAGGTGGGCGGGGCCATCAGAAGGCGGTGTCCCTCAAACGGGCGTTTCCCTGAAAAACTACTGAAATCGCCAATGATTCTACAACACCGGCTGTTTTGAAAATAAAATTCAGGTGCTTAGAATTCTGCTGCGTAAATTCGACGGAGACGTGATAATCCCCTCTGCACTCGCCCGTGATAAGGCCTAAATAATTCCTAATGATCACCTCATGCATTGTGGCGTGATCAGAATGACATTCGAAGTAAAACAGCAAGTTAAAATGCATTTTGATGGCAGGAATTTAGTTCCCAAATTTGAAAAAATGCCAGCCGGTCCTCTGGGGGATGACCGC
>MU868794.1:12470-24228 GCA_036418205.1 Ostertagia ostertagi | reverse complement strand
AAGGTGACCTGGTTTTGTTACGCGTAGGCCGCTACCGCTGTTTCTCTGGGCGCTCGTTGCGTCGACGACCGCTTACATCGCCGCCATTTCGATCCGTCACCGATCCGATCTGCAGTGACACTCAGCTGAGATCTGAAGCTTCGCGTGCAACGCCCATCAATAATACGAACGTTTTTTGGACGACGAAAAAGCGATTGCAGCTACGACATATAGCATCAGGAAGCCGTGCTGATCCTGCGCGGCAGCAGGTATTTGGGGTCTTCTTTGTTGGGCAGCTGAGCCCTTGTACGAGGCCAATGTACTATTTGGTACTAGCAACTAATTGACGGAAGGGACGTGATGGCCAGTGGTTTCCACGCTTCCCATACCCATGAGGGGCGGAACTGGTGAAGTGGCAAGTGGCAAATTACCACGAGCACGGTCCGGGCGCAAGTCTCGCTTCGTGCACGCCCAGGCCAAACAAGCCGCCCATCTTAGCGACTAACGAGGCTGATGTGCGATCCCTCCCTTGGGCAACCATCCAAACTCCGCCAGTGACGCGAACGCCAATCTGGATACAGTCTCTATGGCAAAGTTTGTAGTGGCACGGGATCTAATACTAGGGGAGAATTTTTCGTGAGTGGTCCCAATGGACCTAAATTTTCCCAAGGCCATGCTTCAACCCTTCCTTATCCCCGTAGAAATCCCTCAACTTGATTTGACAGTTAAGTAAGTACGAAAAAGGTCCTAACTATTCCATAAATTCCCCGGGCGCACTCCAAAGGGGATTGATCAACGACAAATGCTTAAATTCGGGTGTCCCGCAAAAGGCCCATCGCGCCGCGAAGGAGAGACGCCGGGCATGCGGCAATGGACGAGTCTCAGCGCGTGCTGTGCAATATGAGACGTAGTATGGTACACTCTATTTAATCTGACGCTTAACTGCCACAGTATGCGCTGCGACTCGTCCTTTGCCGCGTCTGCGTCTCTTCCTTCGTGGATTTGGGATTTCTTGGGGCGACACCCCTTAAAATCCTTGATCCTTTATCCATTACTCTAATATCACGGATCAAAATAGCTGCCTTGGAATCCTGGGCCGCCTTCAATCCTGACATACCTGAATGGACATCGAAAAACATTGATTTTTTTTCTCCTACCAGCCATCTTGTTGGCCCATTCGTACACGGGAACCGTTACGATGATGAACCAAAGTCGAGTACGTGGCGCATTCCAGAAGGGGAATAATCTGTACCAAATGTTTCACTTGCTAGCACCTAATCGAGGACAATATATTTTCGGTCTATCAAGGAATCCGGATGTAAACGTATTGTCATTTTTTGCTTGCTTGTGAAAAAATCGTCAAGTAGATTTTTTAATGTAGAACTTTTTTATCTGTCATGTTAACTTCAAAGGGTACCTGATTCAGATCGCTATGATGATGCTGATCGATCAAATTCGTCAAATGTCGACGGTCATGTTTCCAGTCTGTGAGTCGGGAGAACGTTTACAAGCCAACAAAGGTGAGGGTCTACTGAAGAAGGCGATATCAATTTTGAATTATAGGGAACTGATTTGTAACTAAAATCGGGCGCTATCGCAATATACGGGGGCATCCCCAAGAACTGTTAAAAGGAGCCAGAAACTTCGGGGAAAATGAAAACCGTTAATGCACTCTGATGTCTCTAATCTTCCATCTAATTGTAAGGCTCAGTCCCGATTGCAACAGAATGAAATGTTCTGCTTAAATCCTAATGCAATGCCGCCAAAATGCCCCTCGTATATTGTGATAGTGCTTAAAATCATATTTTCAGAAATTTCACACACAAGTGAAGGATCCTAGATAACATTGTGGTCATTCAGTAAGAAATGTACACGTCAAGAAGAGCCTTTGAACGCTGATCTTTGTGCCTTCCAAATTCTGTGAACGGTGTTATAAGCATTAAGCCAAAGTTAGTAAGCCCGGACTCGCCAGTCAAAGTTCGCAGGATGGTCCTTAGTTGCCTACTTCGCTACTCTGGTTCGAAAGTACCACTAGAAAACCTCACTGTACAACTATCTTAGTGCTGACAGCTACCGCAGTACGCCATGAAAGAGCTGAACTTGGATGTACTCTGGTAGCGTAAGTTTGGTAGCGCACTTGCCCGGAAAGCGAGAGGTGCGGGTTCTAGTCCCGCCTGGGGCGAAGGTTTTGTTCACAACCCAGCATTCTTGTGAAACATTCGCAAGGCGAACTGCGGCCAAAAACAGCAGTTAACAAACAAAAACAGACAAAACTGTATTTGCGAGAAGAAAAAGCCAGTAAGAATGAAAAGGGGAGCCGATCTTACGACGGCTGACCATTGGCCGACCACTTCGTGGCGTAAGATAGTCGCTCCGACATCTTTCAGAATCGTTCAGCAGATATGAGAGTAGGTTTGAGATCAGCGTTCAAAGGTACATCTATGCGTGTACTTAGCTTCTTGAATGGCCGTGGCAACGTGGGACCCTTTCCTTATTAGTTTCTTCTCTATGGAAGCACAAGGAAACGGTCCTGATGACTTCAATGGGGAGTGAGGAGTCTTGGAATCTCACAAAAACACTATATAGCCTTTGAAGACCGTCGTGTAATTTGCCATTGTTGCCATATAAAGTGATGCCTGATTTCCGGGACAGATTGATGTTTAATTTCTAAAGCAATCTGATCGATCTTCTTGAGTATAGTAGCGCGATTTTTCAAATATTCGAGCCGCTTCATCTACAGTGAAACTGCGGTGCATCCTAGTGGCATCGGTGGGGCTCGGCACTGTGCACGTTACTGGGTTGATAAGTTCGAACCCTAGAGGCTCCGTGGGTTAATCCCTCCAGGGGTTGACAAATGGTATGGTAGTTGCCCAGAGATGGACTTATATTATTGCGGATTAATGGAGCATATTTGGAGGCATTGATCAGGAGAGAAGTGGATAACATGTATAGCCTTCTTTAGCACGCGCCATGAATTTCACCTCTAGCTAAATTCGTTGGCACATTAGATTGCGTATTGCTCGCGCAGCCGAGCGTCATCTCATCTAGCCTTGTTCTTCACAAAAATGTTTAATATTGATTGAAGGCAAGAGTCGCGATCAGGTCCCTAGAGGACTGTTTCCTTGAGGTAGAAGATCTTTTAATCACAGATGACGGTATTTTAGCGGTCTTGAAATCGCAACAGAGAATTAGCGTTGCCCGCCGCTGGCCGCTCTGTATCAGCCCGCGCGGCATTCGGTTGCGCTCTCCCAGCGCACGACGTCTTTACGCGTTTTCCCTCCCTCGCGAAGTCATCACCCGTCGTACCAATGGCCACTCCAAAAACCAGAATATCTGTTTATTCATATGGCGCTTTGGCTTATTCTCCGTTCCTTGTCGATTTTGATCGATTTTTGAACAAAATAACACACCGATTCGATCCCGAACCGTGCCTTTAAGTAACCTCAGCCAGGGAGATGTTCAGATGGACCAACGTCGGAATCGATCTTTGGGTTGATGCGTCTGACGGTAGCTTTTCTTGCGCTCTATGTGGTATGCTTAAAGGACGAATTCACGATCAGAGGGAAAATCGAATTAGGAAGAATTCACCTGGTTGAGGGACCCGCGGAGCTCCTAAGTGTGCGAACTGAAGCACAATTTGCACAGGAGGAGTTGACCTCGTTGACCTATTAAGGTTTAATCCCGCCGCGGCTGGTCAGTGCACGCCCACCGATCATCTGATCACTCGCCGCAGGTCTATACGTGGTGAGTGATTAGATAGGTGAGAGAGCGTAGCGTTGAAGAGGGCACAGCGATGATAGTCGCATCAATGCTCAAATCAACGGGCAAGGAAGGGGTCCCATTTCTCGGGTTCTGGGCCGTTTCATGGTTCTTCCTTCTTTCGTGTACCACTCACCATCCCTAAGTTAATTTGAAATGGGTTGCTTTTTCAGCGTGAATTCGTCCTTTAAAGGAATCTTCCACGGAAAAAGCTCCGCCCTCATTACCACAGAAAACGATACCTTAAAGGAATCTTCCACGGAAAGAGTGATCATTTTGTCTTGTGTGTAGGATTAGTATTATCGAAACTAACGCTTATGTTCCGTTCTTTTTGCTATGCTCATGAGGCTAGGGGCCTAAGGGGTATCGTTTTTCTGGGTAATGGAGGCGGAGCTTTTTCCCGGGGAAGTTTCCTTTAATAGAGAAGAGTGAAGTCTCAGAGCTAGTCGCCAGTTAGGGGGCATACCCTCTACAACTAGCTAAGCTGCATGTAGCATAGGAGGGGCAGGAGCTCTGCGGAAAATGGCTCACGTGCCTTGGAATCTCTCTTTCCTCGCCTAAGGCTTAGTCTTGTTTTTACAAAAAAAAAATTGTTTTACCGCCGGCTTTAACACAACGCCCGATATTGCGAGTAGCGATCTTTTTGCAAAAAGACACAGTTTTGTGCGACGACGATGTTCCAAAGAAATGACAGCCTGAAGGGAAAAAGAGTCTTATTTGCAAGATGTTTTATTTTGCCGTTTACTCGAACGTCCAATGGCGCTCAACGAAATGTTTCATTTGAAATGAGAAATAGTCGTCCTCTGGAAATCTCATTGTTTCAGCTTTCTTCTGCCTGAATATCCGATGCCATCAGCGGAATTGTTCGAGTCCACCATCTGCCCGGAAGTGATCACTCAAATACAACCGCATCTTGCCAATTTGTTCAGCACCAACAAGTAAGGGGCTCTCTTTGTGAAAAATATAATGCCGTGTGGGTCGTAAAGACGGCCTGTCCCTCATGTAACCATTTCAGTGGAATCAGGAGATTTTTCTTCAATAAAATTTTGAGTGCACAGAGATTTCCTTTGCCCAGGGCTGGCGTAGATGAATGAGGGTATGAAGATTTTTTATGAGAGAAAAGTTTCCAAGTTCCATTTAAATTCCGGTAGCCAACGGTGGATGGCATCGCCCTTGTAAGATCTTTGGCAGTCACCGGTGGATGCCATTGTCACGAATGGGTTAAATATACCGTGATTGGAGACCCATCTGAAAATCACCTTGGACGAGCGCTTGGAGTCTCGAATGTGGACTGTTAGCGGGTCGCGTTTGTCACTCGTCGGCCGGGTCAGTTCATCAATCGGCCACAGCGGATCAGTTCATGTACTTGAACCAACAACGTGGACGATGGGAGGCTGGGAGTAAAGACGTGTTTCCGAACGGCGGGCACGAGCTCTGCGCGCTGGAGGTCTTGTTGCGTTTCGACTGCACACTCCTTGTTGATGTACGCTGCCTCGCTGAACAGCGACCCGCTGCCACCCGTACCGATGACAAAATGCCTACGAACGTCGCGCGTCTCGTCTGTCACATTCGAGAAACTCGCTTCGCGAAACCCATGGCTAGATTTAAATTTTAGAGGGAAGCAGGGACAGTTTTTGAGTTGACTTTTTAAGTTGAGGGCAAGAATCAGGATTACATTGATGGACTGATTCCACTCAAACGTGAAAGTAGAGATGAGAGGTGGACCGCCAATGGAGAAAAAAGGAAAGAAAATCCTGAAATACATAGGAAATACGAGCATTTTGCTCCATGCTGTGGAGAATGTTCAAAAGACAGGCAGGGAGGTGAGAGATAATGTGAGCGCGGAGGGTGGTAGAGAATTCCGAGAAGAGAGAGCATAGCAGATCAACGCAGCGACGCAGACAAGACATCGATCGGTGGGCGGACCATGTTATGTTTGGTGGAGTCTGTTAGAAGTTCATGGCGCCTAGGGTCCTGGTGACGTTTCGATGTAGAAAGGTGGCGCTAACTTTGCACTTGCGTGCCCAGCACTTCTAGCCAGTAAGGGCTTCTTAGGTGGGGTCTGAGCCCAAACTTTTCGCTATAATTTTTAAGTTGGTTGTGTTTTACTCTTGAAAACGGATCAACTAGGGGCACGTAAAGGCAGTGATAACGAGTGTTTCGTTGTGATTCTAATGACGTCATCGATGCAAAGATGTCAAGAGGAACTCCGAAGCACCCCCCTCAAGCGCGCTCAGAGTTCTAGTTCACCAATGGCGCTCAACACCATCATTAAAAGCGCGCGGCCCTACTAGGGGGGGGAGGGGGGGGCTCCACCTAGGCAGAAGTTGTTTAAACGATCTCCTTTGGTCTGTAGGATAGACCGTTCGGACTGCATATCGACAGTATGCTGACACTCGGCTGTACAGTGGACCACCCTGCAAAGCTGCTAGTGAATGCAAAGATAGGCGTGCATCACTGCAATGTGTTCCCACCCGTGCAGACGGTTTGTCTGCACCGTCCCACCTCAGGACTCTGCTCTCTCGCGTGCTTAGGTCTTTCACCGCCTACAATTAGCACAGCGTGCACGGCGAAGAGTGAGCAACCTCTCAACTCAGCATTTCCAATTTGTCTTTTCTTGTAGGTGGCGCCCATTCGCATCAATATTCGTATTCGTGTGCAAAGAACACTTCAGCGGTATGCCTTCTATTTGTAGAGCTCTTCCTCATTGGCTGGGCGATCCTTTTCGCTATAATCAGGGTCACAAAAAAGTGTCTACATTCTCTCAAACGTTGAATTATTCCGTTTTGAATTTGTCCAATTTATGGGGAATATGTCTATTCTTGAGCCGAAGTTGGGCTCGCATGCGGTCATCCCCCAGAGGACCGGCTGGCATTTTTTCAAATTTGGGAACTAAATTCTTGCATCAAAAATGCATTTGTAATTGCTGATCTAATGTGCCAACGAATTTAGCTAGAGGTGAAATTCATGGCGCGTGCTAAAGAAGGCTATACATGTTATCCACTTCTCTCCTGATCAATGCCTCCAAATATGCTCCATTAAATCCGCAATAATATAAGTCCATTTCTAGGCAACTACCATACCATTTGTCAACCCCTGGAGGGATCAACGAACTTATCGACCCACGTAACGTGCACAGTGCCGAGTCCTACCGATTCGCCACTAGAAGATGCACCGCAGTTTTACTGTAGATGAAGCGGCTCAGATATGTGAAATTGCACTACTTTACTCAAGAAGATCGATCAGGGGCCGTATGCTGAATGTTGGGTAGGGGCTGGGGTCCCCGACCCGCGATGCTGAATGTTGGGGCTCCCAGCAGAGTTTCGTCGCGGGACCAGGCGACTGGCCAGTCCTTGTCAGCACTAAATAGTTTAAGGAGGCCTTTCTAGTGGTATTTCCGAAAAAAGAGTACCGAAGTAGGCAAGCTAAGGGACCAATCCTGCGACGTTTTGACTGCGAGTCCGGGCTACTAACTTGGCTTTCAATGGCTTCATAACACCGTTCACAGAATTTGGAAGGCACATTTAAGATCAGCGTTCAAAGGCTCTTCTTGGCGTGTACATTTCTTACTGAATGACCATGGTTATCTAGGATCCTTCACTTGTGTGTGAAATTTCTGAAAATATGATTTTAAGCACTATCGCAATATACGGGGGCATTTTGGCGGCATTGCATTAGGATTTGAGCAGAACATTTCCTTGCTGTTGGAATCGGGACTGTGCCTTACAATTAGATGGAAGATTAGAGACACCAGGGTGCATTAACGGTTTTCATTTTCCCCGAAGTTTCTTCCCCTTTTAACAGTTCTTGAGGATGCCCCCGTATATTGCGATAGCGCCCGATTTTAGTTACAAATCAGTTCCCTATAATTCAAAATTGATATCGCCTTCTTCAGTAGACCCTTAACCTTCGTTGCTTCGTAAATGTTCTCACCTCATCAGACTGCGAAAACCATGACCGTCGACGATTTTTGACGGAATTTGATCGATCAGCATCATCATAGCGATCTGAATCAGGTACCCTTTGAAGTTAACATGACAGATAAAAAAGTTCTACATTAAAAAATCTACTTGACGATTTTTTCACAAGCAAGCAAAAAATGACAATACGTTTACATCCGGATTCCTTGATAGACCGAAAATATATTGTCCTCGATTAGGTGCTAGCAAGTGAAACATTTGGTACAGATTATTCCCCTTCTGGAATGCGCCACGTACTCGACTTTGGTTCATCATCGTAACGGTTCCCGTGTACGAATGGGCCAACAAGATGGCTGGTAGGAGAAAAAAAATCAATGTTTTTCGATGTCCATTCAGGTATGTCAGGATTGAAGGCGGCCCAGGATTCCAAGGCAGTATTTGATCCGTGAATTTGCGTATGGATGAAGGATGAAGGATTTGAGGGGTGTCCCCCAAGAGGCCCAGCGCGGCGAAGGAAGAGACGCAGACGCGGCAAAGGACGAGTCGCAGCGCATACTGTAGCGGTTAGGCGTCAGGTTAAATAGAGTGTACCATACTACGTCTCATATCGCACAGCACGCGCTGCGACTCGTCCTTTGCCGCATCTGCGTCTCTTCCTTCGCCGCGCGATGGGCCTCTTGGGGGACACCCGAATTTAAGCATTTGCCGTTGATCAATCCCCTTTGGAGTGCGCCCGGGGAATTTATGGATATTTAGGAACTTTTACTACTTCACTTGAACTGTTCAAATCAAGTTGAGGGATATTCTATGGGGATAAGGAAGGGTTGAAGCATTGCCTTGGGAAAATTTAGGTCCATTGGGACCACTCACGAAAAATTCTCCCCTAGTATTAGATCCCGTGCCACTACAAACTTTGCCATAGAGACTGTATCCAGATTGGCGTTCGCGTCAATGGCGGAGTTTTGGATGGTTGACCCTAGGGGAGGGGCATCCACATCTGCCTGGTACGTCGCTAAGATGGGAGGCTTGGTTGGCCAGGGCGACGCACGAGCGAGGATTCGAGCCCCGGACCGCGCTCGTGGTACTTAGCCACTTGCCACTTCACCAGTTCCGCCCTCATGGGTATGGGAAGCGGTGGAAACCACTGGCCATCACGTCCCTTCCGTCAAACAGTTACTAGTATCAAATAGCACATTGGTGTTGTATAAGGGCTCAGCTGCCCCACAAGAAGACCCCCGAATTCCTGTTGGAGCGCAGGATCAGCACGGCTTCCTGATGCTATATGTCGTAGCTGCAATCGCTTTTTCGTCGTCCAAAAAACGTTCGTATTATTGATGGGCGTTGCACGCGAAGCTTCAGATCTCAGCTGAGTGTCACTGCAGATCGGATCGGTGACGGATCGAAATGGCGGCGATGTAAGCGGTCGTCGACGCAACGAGCGCCCAGAGAAACAGCGGTAGCGCCTACGCGTAACAAAACCAGGTCACCTTGAACAATGGCAAGCTTTCCTGTGCGCCGAACGTAAAGCCTAATTAAAGCCGCGCTCCCACAACGGAGATGATGCAGCGAACGCGTATCATCGCATCCCCACAATTGGAACACGAGTTTTAGGGATCACGAACAGATGACGTATCAAAAAGAAGGCGCTATCGCAATATACGGGGGCAATCCGTGAACGCTTCCTTGAGGTGTTAAAACGTGTACATATTTAGACGTGCCAAGAAGCGGTTTAGAGTCTGGAGAGAAGAGCGCATGCTTTACCTAATATGTTCTACAGCTAAGTCCAAAGAAGGAAAAAGGACAGAGGTCGAGGCCCTATCGCAAGATACGGGGCAGGTGCTATACAAGTAGGGTGGGCACGCCGCATTTTTTGAACAGAAATGTATGTAAGTGGGACTGCTGCTCGCTACTATACTGTCACGAGAATCGGAAAATTCGGAGGCCAGGGGAGTGTAGCCAATCCAGGAGGGGCTAGAACTTGAGCATTACAATTTGTAGAGGACTACATTGATCTCTTATTGGCAGAAGTTTACGCTTGGAGGAGGAACTAGGAAAGGTTTCGAAAACATTTTATCCGTTCTCGATTCCACCGTCTATTTTTTATGCCATCTTTTTTAATTCATCAAAGCAGAAGAGAAAGTTTCAAAAAACAGTGCAAAAAGGTAAAAGCTTTACCGGGAAAATTCGAAAGGAAGGGATACTACCCGACAGGAGGCCATTTGCGCGGGCGAGAAGGCAGAGATGCAGACGGGGAGCGTACTGTCGTGCAACCTATTTATTGGGACGCCTCCGCTCGTGCAGTGTACTTGCGTATACCTCAGACTACCGTAACTTTGGCCATAGGGTAATTCGATGTCCTGATTACGAAAATGACATTCATTTTAGCGGTGGCGCCATCTGGCGCCAGTTGGCGCCACCTTGTCACGACCCTTGTTTTCACCAAATTGTAAACTTCAGTATGGGGTTATTTGGTGTCCTGATTACGAATATGATATTCATTCTTGGCGCCAACGTCATTTGACGCCTATTTTCTGCTCGTCTGCGCCCTCCACTGGATAGATCGGGAAATATGCGCTGAACAACGTTAATGCCAAAAACGAATGTCATATTCGTAATCAGGGCACCAAATAACCCCTATACAGAAGTTTACACCGATTTTGGTGAAAACAAGGGTCGTGACAAGGTGACGCCAACTGGCGCCAGATGGCGTCACCGCTGAAAATGAATGTCATTTCCGGGGATCGCATACCCTACGGCCAGAGTTACGGAAGTCTGTAGGATGTAAGCAAAAACCGCGGAAGCGACCGGAGGTGTTTTTACGTGACACTAGCTAGGGCTTACCTACCGGAAATCATAGTGTAAATAGCTATTGTCAATGCTTCTTTTTCAGGGTTCCTTCAACCCCTAGACATGGATTCAAATGGTTCCCTCGGGGATGCTATTTGAGATGTGTCATCTGAAGTGTGGAATTAGGCCAAGAGAGGAAGTGCGATCCTGGTCAGAATCCGGTTGCCAGTGGTCGTCCACCTTTAAGCCGCCGGCCGTCACACAAACGCAAAAAGAACGTGTCCCCACGTTCCTGTGTCTATGACGTTGCTCCTTTTCTTGCAATGTCCTGCTGGCCAGTTTCCTGGTCGCGACAGCGTGTGAACCAACACGAACCAGTGGCCAGCCAGCAAACCAGTTACACGTCGTCGTCGTGAGTTGCAAAGACACACGGCACAACAACAATATCCAATGTTAGCCAGCCGGTCACCGTGAACTGGACCAGTTCCTCAATGGATCGATGCTTATGTTAGAGCAGCAGACCTCATGCGGATACGGTAGACAGATCAGGGTTACGGTGGAACGAGCCGATGAAACTGGTGTGTTAGCGAAGAACATGGAAACTGAAACAACTGTCACCCTGTTCATTTCTACGTCACTCATTTATCTCCACGTCTGGCTACATTTAGCCAATAAAACGAGCTTTTTCGTGCGGACATTCCAGATCGCCGCATGCTAAGCGCGGCTCCCGCTGCTGCTGCTGATGGGGTGCGTCGACGTCGATGGTCAATTACCGTATAATTGAGGTGCGAGCGGGATCGCCGTGAGGTGTACGACCGGTTTATCGCAACGCCATCGTCGTCACTACCGATTTGAAGCTGTTCGTTGAAGCGCAGCGCTAATCTAGGCTTTCCTGCTCAATTTCGATGACGCCACTGCAGGACTACTGCCACTGAGAATTCACAGGGTTCATTAATTACTTCAGCTTCAGTTCCTGGATGTCATTGGTTGCAGGACTTGACCAAGACTACGAGAGAACTCGTGAGGTGAGCAGGAACCAGGAAGACGTGATCACAAGAAAGAGTGCCAACTAGGGAACGAAATGACTTTCAAAGCAGATCTTCAAAGGGTAGCCTAGAGAGTTCGCCCCGACCAGCAAAGCTTTCAATGGCGTTCTCAGAATCACGTCTAGCAGTCTAGCATCAATCAGTTGCGTGACTCGGACCTTCGGTGAGAATCCAGTGACGAAATATGTCGCCAAAAAACACCCTCCCCGCCGCAAGGATTTATACCCCTTGATGACAAGGATTTTTCAAATATTGTAACAATTTACT